>OMLF01048627.1:0-32690 GCA_900302615.1 Holocentrus rufus | reverse complement strand
TCTCCAGAGCACTCTCTCTCTCTCTCTCTCTCTCTCTCTCTCTCACACACACACACACACACACACACACACACACACACACACACACACACTCTCTCTCTCTCACACACACACACACACACACAAAGAGCTCTTTATTTAGATGTTATTTCTCAGGGTGAGAGGATATCCAAGCTGCTACCCTTCTGTCCTAACCCCCCTAGCATACAAACACACCTCCACAAAGTCTGTCATCCTGTGCATTGCATTTCATTAAGTAAACGTTTAACAGGAGGCTACAAACCAGATATTTATGATGCCTTTTGAATAATTCTATCACCACAATTTAAACACTAAAAGCAAGCCAAATTTTCGCTGAGCAATGCCATGTTGATGATGATGCCATGCTATGCCATACCATCTTGAGGAGCTACTTATGATTATCCTCTTAGTCTCTTACTGTCCCGCTGTCCTGCGTTTCATTTAAACGCCTGGCCCTTTTCATATTGTCCATACAACATCCCCTTCCAACAGTGTAAACACGGATACATTAAAATAGCACAGAGTTGTTTCATGGGCTTTGTGATGCTACACCAGTGGCTGACAGCGTGCCTGGATGCCGAAGTGCACTCTTATCTGCAAGTCTTCATGATTGCTTATCAGAGCAATGGGGCGACAATGCGTCATTTACATTTAATCAGCCGTTGGCAGAAAATTCGTCGTGACCCTAATTCATTACACGTAATAGGCTTTATCGGTAGTAAAGAAGTCTCGCTGCATTCCCGAAAGACAAATCTCGTTACCCCCCACCTTGCCATAGCCTAATCTACACCTGAATGCTATAGGTTAGTGAGTCTAATCCCCATTCTAGGCTGCAAGATCCAGATAATTCATTAGCGCAGGCCTACAGGCTTGAACGCATCATACTTACGGCGAAAACATCTATTTCTGTGGCCGCCATCGGGTCCGGAGTGAGCGGGCAGGATTACGAGGCGCTGCTTATGTCTTCTTCACCGGGACCTGCTTCACACAGGGAAAAGACTCAATTCATTCAACATGGCCACTTGGAGGCAACACCCCCTCCGCGCTGGAATGCAAGACCATAGCGGGCCTATTGAGAAATAAACAACAAATCAAAACTGATGCACTGGCTATATACTGACGATATTTTATACTCCCGACTAAAATGAAATACACGAACGCCTCCGTCTTACTGTGCAAATATCGATGCTTTCACACGAAAAATGTTGTGGACAAATTTCATAAAACATATTTCAGTGCTTGATTTTGACAGTCAGCCTATACCTTTAAGGTTCCAAAGTAAATAAAAATACTTTATAATAAATAAATAAATAAATAACACTGGTAGGCTATCTATTGAGAACTGATAGATTACACATTTTTATTTTATTTTTATTTCTAGGCTATAAACATACTCTAAAGCATAATTCCCAATGGTCAAAGGTGTCTTTTCAAGTTTTACATTAACATCATATGAACAAAATGAGTGAATATTCCTCTTAGCATGTTAATATTTTTCTTCTCAAAGTATAAATCTATGCTCAGATATGAAAAAATGACATAGGCTATGAGCATCTTTAGCAGCTTGATATTTTCTACAGCAATCAGCCGTGCCAGAAAGTAAAGTGCAGGCTGCACTGCCCTTATAAACTGCTTTAACAGGGAGTGACATAAAACAGGGATGATTTTATTTGCAGAGGCGCCGGAAACAGCAGGTTGTGGTGGAGGGACAACAGGCAGCTGCACCGGGAGTATCCTCTACTACGAAGAGCGGGGCGATCATCTCAAACTGCCTCTATTTTTTTTCAGCATTTGAGCCTGAGTCAGAAAGAATGGCGTTGACCCAAGAAGCTATTTTGACTTTCTTGCTGGAGCACGGAGGCAAGGTGAAAAACTTGGAGTTGCTGAACAATTTCAAAAGTCAGATCAACTGCAGCGATCCCGCGGAGAAGCAGCACAATAGGAGCCTGTTCAAGAAGTTTGTGAACAGCGTTGCCGTCGTCAAACAAGTCGACGATGTGAAGTTTGTGGTGGTGAAGAAAAGGTATCAGGACTTTGGTAAAGATGGGATGCATTTTACCTCGCAGAAACCGGAGATGGATGACGATTTCGCCCGACAAAATACGTCATTTTCATCCACTTTTTCTTATCTGGGCGAGCCCGGCAAGGTGCTTTATTCAGACTTTGAGAACAATAATATGCAGTATCCCTCAAACATAAATGGTAATTACTGTAGTGACAGCCCCAAACACATCCCTTTGGGCAATGGGCAAAGTGGGAGGCCTTTATCAAGAAACCCTAGCAGCGTGGACACAACTACCCTCAAGGTCCTGAATATTTCCAGCGATCAAGGGAGCAGATCGAGAAAATCTGGCGCTGTATTTGCTGTGATAGCAGTAAAATCCCCCCCTCGTCCATCGACAGAGCCTGAAGTGGTGAGACAGGATGGGTTCATTCAACACAGAACTTTAGAGAAAGAAACCATGCTGGCACCCATAACTCCTCCACCATCAGTGCCACCTATGAACTCCTATTTCCCAGCATTTGAGCAGGATGGATTGAGTGCTACTCAGTGTTGGAAAGACGGACAGACAGAGGAGATGCAAGACCCAAGCTTCCCCCACTTGATGAAAACCCAAAACAAGACCACAAGGCATGGAGATGATGCCAAATACTCAGAGTCTGTCCCTTTGGATCCACTAGGTCATGAGTGGCTGGTCAAGTCTGCTGCAGGACTGTGGGGACAAATCTATGGTCTGCTGCTGCAGGACACCCAGCTGGCAACGAGGAGAGACTTCATGACAGGTTTCACTGCTCTGCACTGGGCTGCAAAGGGCGGCAACAGCGAGATGGTGCACAACATCATGGACATCTCCAAGAAAAGAGGCACCTATGTCAACGTCAACAGCAAAACGCATGGAGGCTACACACCTCTGCACATCGCAGCCATACATGGTCACAGTGAAGTCATGGTTTTGCTTGTGCGAGGTTATGGAGCCAATGTAAATATAAGAGATAATGATGGAAAGAAGGCCTGCCACTACCTGGGCAGAGGTGTGTCAGTTGAAGTCAGAGAGCTTCTGGGAGCACTGCAGAGAGGCAAGTACAGGGGCAAGAGCGAAGGTGAGGAATACAGAGAGCAGCCAAAAGGCCTGAACACTATAAGTAAGCTGTTTCAGCCCCACATCGGGAAAAAACACAAAGCAACAACCAAGCTTCTCCAGGACTGGTGAGGGGTTGAAAGATGACAGAAGAAGCAGTGTGTCTTAGTTGTATAATGTTAATACTAAAAAGACATCTTTAACCACTGGGGATTTTGAATGAGATTATGTAAAGACTGTTAAAAAAAAGAAGGAAAAAAGCGTAGTATCTCGATACTTAGTGCATATTCTAGCTATCTAATGTATAGCATACCACTGGATTTGTTAGCCATATTTAAAATAATTTCTTTTTGTTAGTTGAATGCTATTAGTGAAATATTTTTGTATTAATTTAAATTATTTTTTCAAATATTAACACAAACTACACACTGGTGATGTGACATTTTCTTATTTACCTTATGTACAGTAAATTTTTGGAAATAACCTGTTGATTTAAAACTTTTTATTTTATTAGAAAATATGAAAACTAATAATTGCTACCAACTCATGTAACAAACATGATCTGATTTCACTGTTGAAATAGTATTTTTACGACATTTCTGTGAAACAGCTGTTTATATCTTTGTTGTTTGTATCTTTAAATACTGAATGATAGTTTATATGTATCAGAGAGCAATAATAAGTTTGATGCATAAATAATCATCAGTTATAAATAAAGATTATTAGCAACAATTGTGTGCTGAGAATGTGCAAAAACTGCATAATGTCGCAAGAAATTCTCATGTGTGACAGTGTTTAGCATGTAACAAACTGAAGAAAGCTGCCTCTGAGCATATGTATGAGCAAAGGGGAACTGCGTGGGGATATTGAAATCAGAGCAGGGCAGCTAGACGGGGAGCTGGAATGTTTCCTTTGCATTATCATCTGCTTTGTTTATGTGCAGGCAGTATGGCAGAGAAAGGCCTCCTTTTGTTGGCCATTGTGGCGTTCATTCCTCTCTGGACTCACACAGTACAAAAATGTGGAACAAGACATGACATAAGTAAAACATTATTAGCCACTTTGCTGAAGCCACAAAGTGATGAACAGCTTCAGCGATGACTGGAAAAAAATTCAGATAAATACAAATTTAATACAAATTTCTCCCCTATTGTAACAGAAGAATAGACAATTTTCTGCTAAGATTAAGCTGGTTGAAAATCTTATGATTTATAAAAACTGATGGTGACGATCACTCTATCAAATTTGTGTGATGTTTGACACAACCTACTTAAAGACAATAAAGCAGGGACCTAATAGGCGACCAAAGTTGAGATGTAAACTTTTCATGGAAAGCTCATCAGAAACACCCTTATGTTCAGATTTGTCAACAAACCACCCCCACTTTATTCTGTTGCCAAGTCCATCCTTGATGTGAATCACAACAGTATTCTTCTCTGTTCTAAACAATACAAAAGAAATGTGGACTATTTTTATCCTTAGTTGACCCAAAGAAAAACAATGCCTGATGACATGACAAGAGCTGTAGCTCTGACAATGAAGCCATAAGCAATACAGTCTGATTACAATGTCCTTTGTCTTGTCGGGAGAAGACGCTGCTTGCATAATGATCCTGATGAAGGACAGCTGCACTCAAAGTAGCTATTCAGCAATAGCAGCCTGCATGTTTTTATCCCACCTCAAACTTATTATCTTCAGTACAAATAACACATATTGTAAGAGCACTGAGTGGTCAAGAAAATGCAACCTACATAGGCAAGACTTTTCTTATGGTGCCAGTCATCTTGGATGGTTCAGTCAAGACGTAGGACCATGAAAGTCTCCCCCAGACTGGAGTCTGTGACACTTATACTCTGAAACTACAGTATCCTGGGTGATTTAACAAGACAGGGCCTTGTATCTTTTGGCTTTATTCACCAAATCAGTAGTGATGGGCAATACACACACACACACACACACACACACGTATATATTTGTGTGTTTGTGTGTATGTATGCATGTTTGTATGTATATATATGTGTGTGTGTGTGTGTGTGTGTGTGTGTGTGTGCGCGTGTGTGTGTGTGTGTGTCCAGGTCAGCCTCTGAAAGTGCTTATTTATTCAACTACAAGTTACTTTAATTTAGTTAACTGGGAACTCTACTCTTATTTAGTCTTACTGAATAGGAGAACTTGAAACTGAAATTACTTTGGCGACCCCTTGTGTTAGTGGAATTTTCTGAAAAGTCCATGAATAATTTCCATACATATATCATGCACTATTTTGCGTAAAGTTTTACCTGGGTGTAAAATAAAATAAAATAAAATAAAAAAAATTAAAACTACACAAAGAAAAAAAAAAATTGCACAGGAACGATCTCGTTTTTCTATAGCCATTAATGTTATACCGTGATCTCAAAATAAACTTGATAAATGATGTACTGTAATAGGTAGATGGCAGCTAGCTGTTATAACAGTTATGTTGGGCTTTTACCTTAGAACGTTGACTTCAGCTAACTAACCGTTAGCTAGCTCGCTGAATTTCCAGTAACTGCTTCCAAGTACATTTATGTTTGATTTTTTTTTTACTATGAGCGGTGTTGGGCTCCTAAACATAACTAAAAACAGGAACACAGTTCTAACATTAACTACTCGTTACTCCTTACTTACATAGATGGTGGATAGTGCCTTAGCTACCGTTAACGTTACATCACTGACTCTAGTTACAGGGCACCTGACCCACCGAGTACAAGCGGGCCTTCTGGCTGACAGTTAACCGTTACAAAAATCCTATAATAATATAATCTTTTTAGAATTTTGCTCGATAAAATCGATGTAGTAGAGAAACAAAAAAAGGCATTAAAATGGTTCCAGTTATAATCAAAGTTAATTTCGTGTTTTCCAGCTATGAAAGATTTTTTATCATTAAATCCTCAGTTGAACAAAGCTAAACTCAAATCGCAAAGAAAACACCGGAAGTTAGAGGCGATTTAACTTTCAAAACAAAAGCTCACAATTTGTTGCTTTAAAAGTGAAAATACGCTGTAGCGTAACGTTAGATGGCATATTCTTGTGGGTAAAACGTATATTTTTACTTACACGTATTACTACGTAAATCTGTTTGTTATTTTCATTTTGCTGATTTGTGTCTCAAACGACACGTTCATCCGTACGACTTTTATACATGACCGGAAATCCTTAATTTTATTCTGTCTTAGTACAACCTGTTTGACACCGGTGTCAAATGAATTGACACCGGTAAGGGCACTGGCATAGACTAATTTCAGAAGAAATCAGGAAAGGGGTTGTAATATAGTATTTTTCAGTTTCAGTTTGATATCTAGAGGTGGCATTTAAAGTAAAACGTGTTTTCTGATTTCCAACTGAAATATCATGATCGCTGAAACTGAAAAAGTAATCACTCACACTACTGGTTAATGGCAAAAGTGATATTATGAGTGACAACTGATTGCGAACACCTGAGGCTGCGCGCAGTGATCAGCTGCACGTGCGCGGTCCGGTTGACCTGAGCTCTCAGACGAGAGTCAGTCATCTGAATTTTGACCGGTTTATTTGTTTATAATGGAGACAGAAATGCTGATGTCAGTTGCACTTCATCATTTTCGCACTATTATCTTGCTGCTTCTTTTTACCTGTGGCTGTCCGCTGAGGTCTTCCCTTGCCTCCTCCAACGCGCTGCGCAGTCTCGGCGACTCCACTCAGTACCCATATGACAGCATCTTCTCCCCGTTGTTCAAAGCCCTGTCAGAGCATGGACGGTCGAGGTGGACCCCAGATCTAAAGAAAAAGATGAAACCCGAGCACAAGTACATAAAATATATGACGGAGGTTTACAAGAAGTCATCGAGAGTGCAAAGGAGTTTGGATGGGAAAATCCACCACAGCATAGGCCTGCTTCGACTGATAAGACCAAGAGATGAATGTCCTGCACAAGGAAAAGGTGAGTGTGTGAAACTTGACAGCTCAGGTTACTGCAAATAACTTTAAAGACGGTTGGAGGAAACGAGGTTGAATATGAATAAATACTCTAACTTGCACAAGAAACAAAGGCAGCCTATGGTGAATACATCTACAACTGTCCTAATTGTTTGAGAATTACCAAATTGCCTTGTTATGCTGCCTATGGTCTATCCAAGCTATAGAGCACCAGATTCAACCATACTGTCCTAAAGCAAAAAGGCCTTAACTTTAATTTTGTCAAATATGAAATTTTGCTATGAACGAGAATAAAGAATATCATGTTAAGTTACAGATGTTCTTGCAAATCACTTAACAGAAAAATAATCTTATCCTAATACTATTTTAATACTGCTGTAGTATTAAAATTTGCATGTGATAACAATTTAAATTAAGTGGCTTGTTTTCTGTGCTCCTTTTAACGGACACACAAGTGTTTGAATTAGATAAATGATTTTAACCTAAGGCATTTTGTCCAATGAACCTGTTCTCCTAAAAGTAAAGATGAAATTGGCACTCTTAAATGAAAAATAATTTTAAAACTGGTTGGTTATGGACAGTGAAAAGTAGTGTTGGTGAATGATATGTAGGGAATGAAAGTTATTCTAATCACGGCCTTAAATTCAGTGTTTCCATATGTAAAAAGAGAGATATGGTGATTGTGGTGCACATGGTTGATAGGTTGATGCACATGTTTGGGCATGTTTCTTTTTCTTTCATGGGATCAGTGAACAATTGATGACATAACAAAACTTTTTTTCCCCCCTAGAATATATTATGCACAATCTTTCCTACAACATGGACCAAGTTAAAAACAAAGAACAGCTTCTGAAGTCCGTCCTGCTCTACTCTATTGAACACGACCATGCAGCTCCTGTCATATCTGAGTGCTACTTGAGTATCAAGGAGCAGGAGCACTTAAACCAATGTCCGCTGTGCCCCGAGGCTCACCATAGAGCCAACCTCACAGTCAGCATGCACAGGAGGAGGAGGAACTGGTTGGAGGTTGACATCACCTCTTTCCTCCAGCCTCTCTTAAAGTTCCGGAGGAAGAGTGTACACCTGCTCATCAATATGACCTGCTCAGAGGACAGAGAGGCCATGGCTGACGGCCGCAAAGGCCCACTGGAGCTCACCTTGAACTTGAGGCCTCCACCTCTGCTTCTGTATCTCAATGACACCAGCCAACTGGCCCGTCGGAGGTCATTGGCCTCTGCTAGAGCAGGTCAAAGGCCAGCCACTGCAGCAAACACTTTTCACAAACGGATGGATTTCAAACCAGGATGGAGGATTGGGCGCATGAGGAGACGGAGGGAATCTCCAAAGAGCAAGCGAGGCAGTCAAAGCTTAAATATCAGCCTACCCGACCTTCTTCCAAGCTCTGAATTCCCAACAACTGACTGCGCCTTGTATGATTTCAGGGTGAGGTTCAGCCAGCTCAGACTGGATCACTGGATTGTTTTCCCTCCTAAATACAACCCCAGATACTGCAGAGGTATTTGCCCGAGGACCATGGGCTTTATCTATGGTTCCCCAGTCCACACCATGGTGCAAAACATCATTTATGAGAAGCTGGACTCCTCTGTACCCAAGCCCTCATGTATTCCCTCCCATTACAGCCCCCTAAGCGTCATGATCTTTGAAGTGGATGGGTCCTATGTTTACAAGGAGTTTGAGGACATGGTTGCCACCAGGTGCACATGCCGCTAAACCGTATATTCCATGTACAGATGAACTCACTTCATGTTTCACAATGCATATCAATTATCCAGCATTTGAAGCATGCGATATTCTGACCAGGTTCAGCAACTGCATGAATTATGAAATCATTGTGCGTGAAATAAGATTGATCTAGAGCAGGTGTGTTTACTTAATTGAGTGTGTTGTTGTTTACCTAATCAAAAAGTGTGTTGTGTGTTTACCTAATCAGAGAGTATTTTATCCTAATGAAAAATATAGAAATATGCCAATTATTTCCTTTTTGTTTAAGATGTGATTGGATGCAAATGCATCTTATCCTTCAACTTACTGCGGTTGTTTACAACACGGCATTGAATGTGACACACTTGAAGAAGAAAATGTATAGTGTATTATTTTTTTAAGTTATTTTTTGTTAATTTATTTTGGGTGGGTGGTCTGTCATTATTCTTTAACACAAGTAGCCAGTTTTAAGTAACCCTGTTCTGGACAAAAGATGTAAAAGCAGTCACATACTCTCATCAAACCTTTTACATTTCATTTTATTCCTGGAAATTACAGACAGTTGTCTTACTGGCAGCTGTCCTAATGTCCAGAATGAAAGCTAAGTAGGGATATGTCAAGGTTTGTGTGTATTTATTACTTCTGGCCATGGAGTGACTGCATACTTATGAATTTGTACTGGTTAGTGTGACTAATTGAATGTCACATCTATTTATGCAAGTTGAATGAATTTACTGTATGTCCTTGTTCAGCTGATGGATATTCACAAAGAAAAAGAATATTTAGATATGTTCTTTGGAAAATTGTAAATAAAAAAGAAACTAGCATGCAGAAATTTGGGGTCTTTGCATACAGTCACTCCAAAATGTTAATGCTACTACAGTCTGCGATGGAAAGGAAGATGTTCTGCATGCTTCAGAGATATGAGATCTTGAGTATCTTCAGTCATCCTCAGGTATATAAGGCTGGTCCTTGGTTCTTTACAAACAGCTGTAAAGATAGAGTGAAACCCATGATATCTGAGAGCCAAGTGAAATTTTATTTATTGACCATTTCAAGTAAGTCTATATGTCAAGTCTATGTCAAGTCTATATGTCAAACCATGGTGGCGCAGCAGAACCACAACTGAGGAGTGAACTGTTGCTGGATATGATTTACTCCAGGACTTGGACAACTGTTTTGGAAAGAATGAAACTCCAGTTCAGAAGAAGTAATCCCTAGATCAGCATCTCACTTCCCTAATTTCCCCAAAGTCAAATCAAATCAAAGCACATTTCATTTTACTGGTGATGCCAGGCGTTTTATCTTCACACTATACTCAACCTTTCCACGTGGTGGCGACATCGTGACAGATACAAGTTGAACCAACCATGTATAGCTGGTTCAATCAGATCTTATAATTTTATTGCGAGTACCATATACTATGACGAGTACCAGCAGCATTGCGGTTTCTAGCAGTTATACATACGCTACTACTTTTCATCTGCCCAATAGCAGATACAGATAGCATATTTGTTCTGCTAAATAGCCTACTAGCCAGTATTTACATACACTGTGAAGCATGGGCTATCCTGCCCTATAAAGGCAAAAGGCTGTAACTGATAAGAGTGAAACCACGAAAAAATATTGGAGAGCAGGCAACACCAAAAAGCTTTTGTCTCCTAATGTCTCTAGCCTATACTCCAGTCCATTAGGTGGTGATAACGCATCTTAACATTTGTTGGGTGTTTGATAACTACTTCCGCTGGACTTTGACCAATCCGGGCATAAGACCGAACAAAATTAGCAAACCGTCTGGAGGAGCAGTACGGTAAGGCTCAATGTCATGAATGTAACACTGTTGACTTGATTTTAGCGATTGGTATTATCGAAATATGTGAAATACCTATATTCTGTTGTGTTCGGTATTACGTTGGTCAGATTTATTTCGGTCAATCGGCCACTTTAACATGAAAGTCAAACCAAACCTCTCAAGGTCCCTGTTTGTAAGCTAACTGTTAGCTAACGTCATGTAGCTGGCCTTCAGCACTGAAACGTTAGCAACTTAGCTAACTCCCGTCCTCTGCTGCTTTGCCTCTACCCTTAAGTAGAGGCAACATAAAACCGTTTTTACCATTTGTGTAGACAACATTAGCTAGCAGGTCCCTTGTGGTTATCTGGAAGTTTGCTTTGATTAAAAGTAACTTTTTGACGTGCTGTTATTATGGCCGATACGCATTTCAGTACCGCGCGGAGTCGTAGCTAGCTCACCGGGGAAACTGGTATAGGTGTAACCATGCTAGAGGCAGTTAAAGTAGGATTTATACGTTCAAAACAAGTTTGTTTTAATCTGTTACTCACTAACCAACATTCACAGGGAAAAAATAATATCAGTAAGGATGGGCGTAATATTTGTAATTGCGATTCTGGCTTTTTCTTAAAAGCTTCAGTTTTCAGGGTAGAACATTTCAAGCAATTTTACTTTAATGTCCGATCCATTGGCATATAATGTCACTCACAACCATACTTCACACTTGTATGTGGTCAAATGTCGTAGAGAGTATTATAAGTGTGTGACGAGTGTAAACTTTAGCAGCCACAATATTATTCAAAAGCAGATGGTACTTTTGTTTGATATTCTCATTGTACTAAAATTGGCAGTCAAGATTTTACGTAGTTGGCCACATCCTAATGTAACCAACCATGTTAAAACCAAACTGTCGGTGCCAAACTGCTTCACCCATAAATGAACCCCGCTTTTCCTTCTAACTTATTTATAGGTTACCTCTTTAGTTCGATTGACTGCTAATTCATTCGTAATCAATCATAAAACTAACGCATTCATAAACAAATGTCTTTCATCAGTAATACTTTGTTTAGATGTGAAAACTATATTGGATAGGATATAATTTATTCATAGTTTGGAAAAAAAAACCTGGTTATCATTCATCCTGGTCATACTAAAGCCCTAGGGTAGAATAAATGTTTATACATAAACGCATTAAAAATAATTCTATCGTGAGCTATTGCTCTGCCTGCAACTATATATGGCTTTGTTTTTATTTGTCCTTGTGGATTTCTGTTTATCATTTCAGATCAGCTCATTTGAGAACATGGGCCGCCACTTCGGAGATTTGGCCAAGGTCAGGCACATAATCACATACAGTCTGTCCCCATTTGAGCAGAAGGCTTTCCCCAACTACTTCTCCAAGGGAATTCCCAATGTGTGGAGACGGTTTACATCGTCTTTCTTCAAAGTTGCCCCCCGTAAGTATATTGGATATATTTAACATTTAGAGTAAAGTCTGAAATACATTAAATTTCTGCACCCTTATGGATACATTTCAATAGGGGAAAGGTTTAATAGAAATAAATTATAAATTGTGATGCTGAAAACTACATAGGCCACCCAAAAGCTCATTAAATGCATGACATTATTGTTACATGTTGTTACACTGAAATATTGTAGGACAAAGGCAAAGAAATAATGTGCAAAATTATATAGGCTAACTTTACTTATATATAAAGTTAATAATTGCATGTGTAACTGCTTGTCTGACTAGGTTTTTTTTTCTTAGGTGGAGCCTTTTGATTTAAACATGACTCAAGATGTTGCATGATTATTCTGAAAGGACAAATTGATTTGAAGTTTAAATTCTATCACAGGATATATCCATGTTTATTTGTAATTAAACTAAATGCATATTGTACCACTAAGATTAATGTCAGCAGCAGTTAAACTATTGGTATTTTATGTATCTGTTATGCTTAAAATAGTAACTGTATCAGTCATGCTTCAATTTCTGTGGTAGTTAATGCATCACCCGGTTCCAACATTATCTTTTGTCTCATTATTTTCATATCATATGCTTCCACGTGGCCACATCACTGGTAGATACCCATCCGGCTGTGAGATCTGTAACATACACCTGTGTCTGCCTACACAAGAGTGGAGATGGACGCACATGAAGCTTAAGCTGTTTGCGCCCATAAAAAAACATTGACACAAGTAGATTTTGACCAACTGATGGCTTTACAAAAGTAAAGTGCACCCCCTTCTGTAATTAGATTTTTTTTCTTTACCCCGAATTAGCACAGTCCAAGTATAATAGCCAGTTTTCAGATTTTGGAAATTGTTGGATCCCAGTTTTTGAGGTTTCCCTTTTTCAGATAAACTATTATCAAATAAAATCATGATCTATCAAGCCAGAAACTTTCTGGACATGATTTGTGCCAGTGCTTGGACCAAAATAGTTTTACAATGTCTCATCCACTGATAAGTCTATCATATTTGCCTCTGTACTCTTTGTGCTTTTTATGACAAGTCAGGATTAACACCTGCTCAGTGTTTGTCCCAGCCTCTGAAGTACCCTACAACTCGTGTGTTGTCTCAAATTTCAATGGAGGCACTCCACACCAACTTCAAATTACACAGAGCGCAAAAAAGAGACTGTTTTCTTGGATCAACAGTTTCCTTGGGTTAAAAATTATGGATCAGTCCATGATGTATTGTTTTTTTGAGTAAGGCAGATTTAGCTGACTCACTAGAATCACAGCAGGATACAGGATGTCGTTTGTGCAAAATGCAACATAAGGGTTTTTAGTTAGAAAGAAGACATTGTGTCACTTTATCTATGTTTCAACATATCTTTTCCCAGTTGTATGGTGTTTTTAAAAACTGATTTCACAACACTTCTGACTACTTTTACGGTATAGCTAGTTTTGTCTTCCACTTGGCTCTCTCTCACATCTTTAAAAACCACTGAGCAGAGCACAACTTGACACAATGCCCATATTCTGACATCAGTGACACACACTGATCCAGAAGAGAAAGGGAAAATATTTTAAGGCACAGAGTCTTTGTCAGGTGCTAATTTGTTTATGTCTGTGTGTGTGTGTGTGTGTGTGTGTGTGTGTGTGTGTGTGTGTTTATTTTTCAGCAATGACTCTCATGTACCTGACATACACCTGGGGCAACCATGTCCATGAACAAGGCAAGAGGAAGAATGCCTCTGATTACCAGAATGATGAATGAGCTCCCATTGCCCTTCTGATCGTTTCCTTCAGCTGTTTATTCCAACTCTGTCTGTTTCACCAATAAAGAAAAAAATATTTATGTCAAATGAGTTTTGATTGAAGTCATTTCTCCATATTTTCATCACTTACCTACAGTATAGGGTTCACTGGTGTATGGGTTCCTTAGGTCTCAATGGCAGGTCTTGTCATGTTAAGCCTTTAGGGTGTCAACTCAGTGTTATTTATTTAATACAAAGTAATTGTATTTTTGATACTTCTATGCAGTGTGTATATCCACTGTTATGCATACATGCCCTAGTGCAAAGCAATTAAGTGTGTTAGGAACCTGACATAACGGAATTAAATACATATGAGATGTTTTCTGTGTATTGAATAAATATTCAATTTATTCAGTACATAGCAAATGTAATATATGTAATATGTAATATATGATGGCAACTGGCTAGCCATGGCGGGTTGTAGCCTATGTCGCATTCGTTCTTATCGATGTGAGCGGCCTTTATGTTGAAGTCACCGGAAGTCAGGTTTGTCGGTGTCAGACTCGGAGGAGCAAGAGAAAATTCCTGAAAGCCCCAGAAAGCCCTGCGTCTGCTACCACACGCATCAGCCGGCTTGCCACTACACTGCAGGCAACACAGCTTCATGGAACAAGGCTGGGAAAACGTCTATGAATTAAATCAGAACGTGTAGCTGTTGTCACTTTTCACATTTAGTATTTTAGCTCCTCGTTGTAATTACTGTGCACTTAATTCTACAATTAGTGAAGATGTCTGTTGTCGGATTTGACGTCGGGTTTATGAACTGCTATGTAGCGGTAGCAAGAGCCGGAGGGATTGAAACTGTCGCCAATGAATACAGCGACCGATGTACACCGTAAGTGGGAATGACCATCTAATATCCTATGGTTTGTGTATGTAATAATTTTCGAATTTAAATACAGAATGTAAATGAATCCAGCTGTGTCCTTACAGTAAACAGTGAAGCTATTGCTAGCTAACTAGCTAGCATGCTTGCTAACCGTTAGTGATTTCAACACAGGAAACAGCACGTGAATACTTTTGCTAATGCTAGCTGAAACGAAGCCTTTGTGACTTGAAAGAAACACCGGTACCTTTTGATGATGGCTGTCCTATGCTAATGCTCGGGGTTTTCCACTACTTAGAGCTCGATGAGACAATATCTATTAAAGACCCTAGTAATTTATTTCACCGCTAAGGTGATTCAGTGTTCACTGTAGGCGCAAATGGGCGCATGATGGGAGGAGGCCGGACTATGCCAAAATGGACTTAATCATTTGCATCATTCTGCAGTCTTTCTTTCTATAGCTAGTTACGTCAACCCAATAGGAAATTGTTTTACTATATATAGCTATATGTAAACCGTTTTATTCTGGTGTCAGCGCTTCAATGTATGTTTTGTTTTTAGAGCATGTGTTT
Organism: Holocentrus rufus; assembly: GCA_900302615.1. NCBI lineage: Eukaryota > Metazoa > Chordata > Actinopteri > Holocentriformes > Holocentridae > Holocentrus > Holocentrus rufus. Next base: position 17,479 of record OMLF01048627.1, on the reverse strand, counting down.
CTTTTGGACCCCGGAATCGATCGATCGGTGCTGCTGCAAAAAGCCAGGTATGTTTTCACTGGAAGTGATGAAACGCAGGCTGCATCCCCGACCAAAATAATTAACTGCACAAAATGAGGACCAGTGTTGTCTTAGCACAACCACTGAGAGCACGTACAGTATCAAGCACAGGAGCAGTCAAATTCATTGTCAACACAAAGTTTTATGTTTTATAAACAGTGAATCACAATTAGGCATGGCGTGTGTGACAGAAAATGTTTGTTTTGTGTGTGTGTGCTGTCTTTTGCTTCCGGTAAATCAGGTCGTCACAAACTGCAAGAACACAGTCCAAGGGTTCAAGAGATTTCATGGCAGGGCGTTTTCAGATCCATTTGTCCAACGCCTCAAATCCAGCCTGGTTTACGATCTTGCACAGATGCCTACAGGAACAACAGGCATCAAGGTAAGAGATGAATGTAAATTCATTTGAATTCAAGTACAATAAAACAGTGGGACTTATCACTTATCTTTAGACTGCGCTAGGCAGTTCCAGTCAAAACACATTGCTTTTATAAACCTTCCTTTTGAAATTAAATATTCAGTCCTCTGTATGACCATCTGTGCTCCTTTGCCTTGCTATATGTTTATGCTGATACAAACTGAATCAAGAAGAAGTGTTAACTAGAACCTTTATAGTCAGATATTAGTGTAGTAGTTAATACTATCATTGCAATGCTGGTAGATTACACTAAAATGAGAGGCTATAAAGCTTGGAAAAAAATAACCTACAGTGCTTGCTAATTGAAATGTCAATAACAAGTTGTCAGCATCCTGATGAAGTAAACAGACAGCCTGAGGGGAAATGCCACATACTGTCATTTTTCACAGTCAAGGAATGAGAAAGATGGTTCCACTTTATCATCCCTAAATCATGCAGTCACTTCCTGAACGTGACAGTAATTGTGAATGATTTACTAGCAGTCATCCAGAACCTTGTAATGATCTTGTCTCAAATTTTACTGATACTGAAGGTTATGTACATGGAGGAGGAGAAGGTGTTCAGCATTGAGCAGGTCACTGCCATGCTGCTGACCAAGCTGAAGGAGACCGCAGAGTGTGCACTGAAGAAGCCTGTGGCTGACTGCGTGGTGTCTGTAAGTATTACATAGTCCTGTGCAGTTGTTGGTGTCTTTCTACATGATATACCACGGAGTATTATAATCAAGTAGTCTTATTGAATGCAGCTATAACCTTGATTTTTTTTGAGGGGAAAAGTTTCTTTCAAGAGCCATGTTGTCATTACCAGGTTCCCTGCTATTACACTGATGCTGAGAGGAGATCAGTAGTAGATGCAGCCCAGATCGCTGGACTCAACTGCCTGAGACTCATGAATGAGACAACTGCAGGTGAGTAGTAACATGTGACCTGGGTTTTAGCCAGAACATGTATGTGATTTAGTGTTGTTTTGATTGTGTCTGCTAGTCACACCTAGCTTGGCTAACACTTAAGACTTACTTCTAGAGTCTGGAAAGACTCCTTTGATCATGTCTGTTAATTACACAGATATTAATGGGAAGCTGGTCGGTTATCACCAATTTGAGAATATCCAATGACAGACTGTCATGATCATAGCTGATGGTATAGCAGGGTTTGAGGGCAAGTTCAAACAGGAGAACCACCTGCATCCAACTCTCAAAATTTAAGCAAATGCTGATTTAAAAAAAAAGCCTGTCCAGATTAAGTAGTGACAGCTCCTTACTGTCCCATGTGGCCGCTGCCAGCCAGGCCAAGTAAAACCCAGCTGAGAATTGAAATGCACACTTCTAATCTGTACTTGTTTGCTTTGATTCCTTACAGTGGCATTGGCATATGGAATTTACAAACAGGACCTTCCTCCTCCCGAGGAGAAGGCCAGGACTGTGGTGTTTGTCGACCTGGGCCATTCGGGATACCAGACCTCAGTGTGTGCCTTCAATAAGGGCAAACTCAAGGTGTGTACATGTGGAGCAAGCTAACAGCGTATATGATTTCTAAACTGAATAAAGATTTGTTTCACAGCTTCAATCATCCCTTGTCCACCTCTCAGGTCCTTGCTACAGCCTGTGACCCAGAGCTGGGAGGGAAGGACTTTGACGAGGCGCTGGTCAGGCATTTCTGCGAGGAGTTTGGCAAGAAGTACAAGCTTGATGTCAAGTCCAAGCCCAGGGCTCTGGTCAGGCTCTACCAGGAGTGTGAGAAACTGAAAAAACTGATGAGTGCCAATTCCTCTGACCTGCCACTTAACATTGAGTGCTTCATGAATGACATCGATGTCTCTGCGAAACTGAACAGGTAGGCCAACAAGAAATGTTTTGTTTTAGTATTTATGACAAGCAACTGTAGGGGTTTCCTTGTGAAAATATGATAGATGTGTCTTGAAGGTTTAAGCAGTGTATTTTATTTTTTGCACAAGGGCTGACTTTGAAGAGATGTGCGCTGATACTTTGGCCAGAGTCGAGGCTCCCCTGCAAAGTCTGATGGAACATGCCAGTAAGTTTTAATGCCCCCTAATTTTTGTTTTATGTAAGTTTCTTTCATGTCGTTCTTCATGCATAAAAGCTGTAATTGTGTGATTCTGACATTTATTTTTTCGTCCAACTAGAACTCAAGAAGGAGGACATCTATGCAGTAGAGATTGTAGGCGGTGCCTCCAGGATCCCAGCTGTTAAGGAGAGGATCAGCAAATTCTTTGGGAAGGAGCTAAGCACCACCCTGAATGCCGATGAGGCTGTAGCCAGAGGATGTGCTCTGCAGGTACATCTCTCTTTTTATCCTGCCCTCTTTTTATTCTGTTCCCCAGAGGAGGATTGCCATCCTCACCAAAACATGATAAAAGTATCATCACTTGTCCGGGGCTTGACAAGTGAGGAGTTTTGTCATGGGCTTGTGAGTTGTTATCTACCGATGTTTGAAAATAATGTGTGAAATTGATGTCTTTGCCGTTCAAGTTTGAATTTTTGATGATGATTGCAGCACGGATTACACTGTAAAAACACTGCTTGCTTCTCCACAGTGTGCAATACTGTCACCTGCCTTCAAAGTGCGTGAATTCTCCATCACAGACGTGGTTCCGTACCCGATTTCTTTGAAGTGGAATTCTGCTGCAGAAGAAGGTTTGAGGTAAACCACTGTCCTTGATGGTTTTCTTTTTTTTCCTTCTTTTTTTGTGTAATTCATGTACTGTCTCTGATTGTGATTATTGAACATGATTACTGTGAAACGTTTCTCTGTTGCAGTGATTGTGAGGTATTTCCAGAGAATCACGCCGCACCTTTCTCCAAAGTGCTGACCTTCTACCGAAAGGAACCTTTCTCTTTGGAGGCCTACTACAACTGCCCCAAAGAGCTGCCCTACCCTGATCCCACTATTGGTAAGCAACTTAACAGGCATTTTTCTTCACCTTATCACTCTCTCTTCAGTCTGCTCTTCTCTTAGTTTTCTCTTCTGTGTCACTTTCTACCGCGGCATCGTGGTCATTGAGAGGTGTCAGCTTCATTTTCACTACAATTTAGAAAATCATTTTCTAGAAATCATTTTGGTCAAACAGTGAGAACTGCCTAATTAATAAATAAAATTATTGCATTATTGTTAAAATGTTATCATGTCATGTCAATCATGTCACTCTGACTGCCTCTTTTAAAATTACAACTGAAATTACCTGTTGTATTTTGAGATAACACTGATGTCCTGGATAAGAGGTGTAACAGGTGTGATTAGCAGTTACTAGTTGTCACACCTTACATCTGAATTAGATTAGATTAGATTAGATTAGATTAGTCAAGTGATCCCTGTGGGAAAGTTGGGACATTGCAGCAGCAAAAGTTAAAGGATTCAGCAGTTGAAGACGGCTCTTACGTGTATTTCAAGAACTGTGCTGAAGATGAAGCGCTCTGTCTTTCTGTCCTCCAGGTCAGTTCCTGATCCAGAAGGTTGTGCCGCAGGCGTCCGGGGAGAGCTCCAAGGTCAAGGTGAAAGTGCGTGTGAACATCCACGGCATCTTCAGCGTGTCCAGCGCCTCCCTGGTGGAGGTGCAGAAGTCTGATGAAACGGAGGAACCCATGGAGACAGAACAGGCAAATGATAAGGATGGGGAGGTACTCCTCAGCATAACTTTTACTAACATGCACCAGCCTCAATTATATACTTACATACTTACTTGTGTATTTCTCCATAGTATTTAATTTTTGTGATCTTATTAAAATCTGTTACACTGAGTGGATTTTACACGTGTAGCAGTGAGACAAAAACATGGCCTGTTTGTGCTTATCCCTCTGCAGACCAAAATGCAGACTGACCAGGATGAGCAGAAGAATAAGGGAGATGGACAGAAAGAAACGGAAGAGAAGACAACACCTGAGAATGAAGAGATGGAGGTAAGATGCATCGCTGGTTTTGTGTTACCTTTTCCTGAGCATAGAGCATTGGCTGTCTTGTGCAACAAATGTGTGTTCATCAACTGTCAGTTTTGGGTTGTGGTTTCAAAACAAAAGTTGACCATGCTTTCTGGATCTGTTAATGTTGTGTTTCGTTAATTTAGGAATCTATTTTTAAGCCTTGTGTCCTCTACTTCTCACATTTAGACTTCCACAGAGGGTAAAGCAGAGAAGAAGTCTGACCAGCCCCCACAAGCCAAAAAGCCCAAAGTCAAAACAAAAGTGCTGGAGCTTCCAATTGAAAACAGTCCACAGTGGCAACTAGCAGATGACATGCTGAATCTCTTTGTAGAAAATGAGGTAACTGTCTAAAGTATTGGCCCACCTGTGCCTTGAATAGACCATGCACCATTCTCATTGTTGTGTTTTTCTACTTTATCTTTCTTTTATCCAACTTGAATCTCACTTGCAGAATTTGAGCGGTAATTTTGAAGTGTTTGAAGTTTTATATTTACTGGTTGGATTGTCTTTAGGGCAAGATGATCATGCAGGACAAGCTGGAGAAGGAGAGGAATGATGCCAAGAATAATGTAGAAGAGTACGTGTATGACATGAGGGACAAACTACATGGAATGCTGGAGAAGTTCGTCAGTGAATCTGTGAGTAATTCATGACTTGGGTTCTGACTACTCACCAAGATAGAGGGCCACGGCTGCCACATTTGTCATTTTTTTCATTTTTTCATTTCGTTATTTGATGCTGTTTCCAGGACCGCGATGCTTTATCATTAAAACTGGAGGATACTGAAAACTGGCTGTATGAAGATGGAGAGGACCAATCCAAACAGGTGTACATCGACAAACTGGCAGAGTTAAAGGTAATAATTGCAACATTAATTGCCTCCTCCTTCCCCCTGCAGTGATTTATTGAAATTTTAATTTGACTGTCTCTAACTGATATATTTGTTTACAGAAACTGGGCCAACCCATCCAGGAGAGGTACATGGAATATGAGGAGAGACCTAAAGCGTTTGAGGAGTTGGGAAAACAAATCCAGCAGTACATGAAAGTTGTTGAAGCATACAAAACCAAGGTGCGACAAAAGCCTTTACAGGACAATATTGTCTTTTTTTCTACCCATCATCTTTTTGTCCACCTCCTTAGACTGAAATGCTTTATTTTAGTATTCCTAAATTGTATATATTCACAGCTTTTCAATGACAAAGGCATTGTTTTATAGATCTCCAAATATGCACATCATTAGTCAGATTATTTGACATTAATATTGCTTTCGTTATTTTGCTTCTTGTTTTTGCATCCCAGGAGGAACAGTATGACCATTTGGATGAAGCAGATGTCAGCAAAGTGGACAAGCTGGCCAGCGAAGCGATGATATGGATGAACAGTGCCATGAACCAACAAAGCAAACAGAGTCTGACGGAGGATCCCTCCATCAAAATCAAAGACATTCGGGGAAAAACAAGGGTGAGACTACACGCATCACAGCATCATAATACCAGTGCTCTGATAAATTATTAGAATGGGAAAAACCTTAGAATCAAGCTTCTCATGTGTATAAAATAGGCATTAAAGCTAATCCAGGCAAGATTTATTTTATTTATAGATACACCTGTCCCATCAACCTAAATCACAAAGTGGAGCTGCAGCTGAGTTTGGAGCTTAACTCATGACAGGATCATTCACTATGCATTGATTTTGAGCTATATTTTGAGTTGTCTCCCATTGCCCACGGCCTTCACTTCCTTGATAAATGAAGCAAGTGTCACAGGAAGAGAGATCTCTTGTGGTTTAACACTTACTATCAGAATTTCTTTACATTTTTTCTAGTCTCCTCCCCAAACCTGCTAGATTTAACCATGTGTTATTTAAGATTACTTACCATTTAGCTTTAGAGCTACTACAGGTTATAAAGATAATGCTTGTCATCTATGATCATCCAACATAATGTTTGCTGGCATGAGGCACTGTCGCCAACAGTTCTTTTCTTGTTGCTTTCAGGAGCTGTTCTCTGCTTGTAACCACATTGTGACCAAGCCCAAGCCCAAGGTGGAGCTTCCCAAGGATGACAAGCCTGCAGAGCAGAACGGGCCTGTCAACGGACAGGAGCAAGCCCAGGACGACATGGCTGACAAGGGATCGGCTGAGAACCCGGGCAACCCCACCTCAGAAACCACAGACAACAAGCCTGACATGGACCTGGACTAAAGCAGGCACCTGCTACTCCACCCTCAACCCCTCCCCCACGGCTGTGCCTCAGTCTGAACCAAATGCACCCTTCTTCACCTCTGTGTCATCAACTTCCCCTTGCAGATGACATAGCGGAGAGAGAGCAGTTCTTATTTTGTTTTGTTTTTTGTTTGTTTTTTGTTTTTTTTAAGGAAATATCTGTCAGATTAGACAGCCAAAAGGCGATACTGCTGCCTCTTCCTGGAGGTTCAAGAGTTCTCCTGTGGAATTAAATAACACAGATGAACGGGAGCTGATTGTTTTCAGATTGAGATGCAGCCTGGGTGCATCAGAGCTGGTGAAGTGTTTCAAGAACTCACTCCACGGTCAAAACCAGGCAGGATGTTCAGCACATTGATCCCAGCTCCTAGTGGAGTCTTTCTGATGCCATAGCATGCCCTTTCTTTCTTGCTGAATTAAATAAATTAAATCGAAAGCCAACTGCAATAAGCCTGTTGTTTGACAATGAGCGCTGTACACATGATGGTATTTATTTCTGTTGTGTGCCCTATAAGTGTTCTGGTCTGTGTCAAGATATGGTTTTAATAAAGTTGTTGAAAATCACTCCTGACTTTTTACTGCCTGATCATTCCTTTGATATGGGTAATATATATCATTAAATGTTTAACATTTAATTTGTAAGCACAAGACATGCTGATAAAGTTTTGTTAAACAAATACTGCCTTAACATTCATTACTTGATAGCCAGATATTTGTAACCGGAAATCACCATAAAGTTATAAAGTGTCGCTTGGTGGCCACTTTGTTTACACACTGATCAAATATAGCTTGGCAGAGGAATGAAATGTGTAATTGCACATGGGTTTCCCTAAAAGTTTTACTTAACATTGAAACTTATTTATTTTCATGCAATGAAGCCTATTTCCTAACCTTTTTCAAAGCAAAACGGAAAGCTGGTTTTAGAATAACTATTAGGTAGTTATGTTAACACCTACTCTTGCCACTACTACAAAAGTTTTATTCAGGCGCATCAACAAAGCAGGCTTCCAAACATGGCACTGTCACTATAACTCATTTGTTTTGACAGCTCATTCAACAACAGGGCTGTCAGACTCCTGTGAATTTGCTCAGAAAACGTTTGCAGGTTATAGCCTGAACCTCAAAGTGCTTTGGCTCCATCGTGTGGCAGTGAGTTTGAACAGCTTTCACCTCTGAGTAAAAGAGGTCTGGTCTGGATAGTGTGCCAGGCAAAACTTCATTTGAAAGTCATTGTGGTACATGACAGCACCTCACAGGTGCTGGAGCTGGAAAATGCCTTTTGGGTTAGACTATATCGAAAAAGCCTCGGTACTGTCACCATAAGTTCACTGGTTTCATATTTATGTCATTGAAAAGCACCAAGCACCATACCACAGTTGATTCCATAGGGCACGCTATAAAGGCCGTCCTGTGTCGTATGTTGAGCTGTAGAACATTCAGAGTCACCTATAAAAGCGCGTGATCTACGTTCTCAGAACATTTCGAGTCGCGCGTTCAACAAAACAAGAAGACCAGAAGACAACAGGTACAGACAGAGAGAAAAACACGTCAAGAGAAACTGCCATAGAGAAACTTAATTATTGTCAACATATTTAGCTAAATCATTTCCGGTTTTTACATAACAGTATTTAATGAAAATAAGGCTTATATGCTGATGGAAATTTAATTGTGAGTCTTCAGACAAATCTTTACAAAAGTCAGCCAAAGTGATGCTGTGGATATGTAGAGCAAGATGAGGTTAACATTACTTGGTATATCCTCATCTATTTACTTCTCATACTGAATCAAAGCACTGCTTTTACAAACCAGCCAAGGAGGAGCGTCCCCTTCGATGGTAAGGCATCTTCTCCAGTTCCTCAGCAGGAATGTCAATGGCACTTTGAAGGGAGCACATATAAACAGTAGACTATAGATTACATTTCAAATTGGGTTTTTTGCAGTAGAAAATATGCCTGTAGCAAAGACAAAAGAAGATATAATCAGGAACACAGAAAATGGGAGGCATTATATACAAGTTATATGACTATTTCAGAATAACATGTTGAGTGGAAATATATCAAGGAAAAGTTTGAAAATATGTGAATTTCAGTATGTTCAAAGAAGTAAAACATTCAGGGACAAGGAAAAACAAGTATCTAGTGTCTAAAATATATGAAATATATATATGCAGTATGAAAATAATACATTGGGCTTATCACAGCATACTACAGGCGGTAGTAGTTTGCTGAAAGTTTGCTGTTAAAATTGCAGAAGATGGTGAAGTGATGCTTTCATCAATCTGCTGAACATTTTCTGTCCACCATAGAAAAGATAGAGTAGAACCTCTTTGGGATCTTTCTAGGGAACAGAGACCAGGGGTTATTGAATTGCAGACCTTTGATTTCAGTAAATTACAGACAGTTTAAACACCTCTGTGAAAAGTGGGCTTCTTGATCATCTCTAATTCTCTTCTCTCTGAGACCCAATGGATTATCAGTTTAGATGTCAGAGCCCTGTGTGATGTGAAGGGCAAGGACACTGAGGTAAGAACTGGATAATGAGCAATGTGTGCAGCCTGTCAGAAAACACTGTTTATAAAACTCCATTCCTCATGAATCGATCATATTTGTTGTTCCGGGACTGTGATAATTACATAAAGGCCATAAACACAACCCAGGGCAGAAAGCTTCCTTGTGTGTGGGAAGACTTTTGACCCTAAGTGTGGCTATATGGTGAGTACTGTTCACTCCAGAGAGTTAAAACTGAATGAAATGATTGACTGATTGACTGACTCAGCTCTACCTGTGTACCCAATTAAAATTAAACACGAATGTCTCCTCTATCAGACCTTTGAAGTATCCTTTGACTCCCACCAAAGACATGCTTCCCTTATGATTGGTAAGTACAGGAGTGTTCTTAATTTCCTGATATCCAGTCTGAAACTTTGACATGCTAGATTGGGTCTGATAGTTTGAGGTCTCACAGATGTCTCCTTTTCATGGTTGAAACTGAACAATGAATAACAATTGGTTTCTGTTGTCCTCCAATCATGAAAACAATGATTGAGATCCCGAGGGTTTTTTTTACTAGTTATACAGTTTGAGAGGTAAATGAATAGAAAGAATTATTTCCCATTTATTCTATTTGGATAAAGCAATCCAATTTACAATCAAAGTCCATGCAGTGTATTTTACAATTCAAAGACAATAAAACAGATATAAGAACACACCACACCTGAGTAACATTTTATAGGGATTGTCTAATGTTAATTTTCAACTTTGTATCTCTGTTAATATTAACATAACGCTAACTGATAGAAAATTGATACAAGTTAAAGGTCGACTGACAGTCTGAATTGAGTATTTACTTTGGACAGATTGATACGGCGTGAAGTTAATTCTTCAGTTTGATTTAATAAGCCCGGGTTTGGTTTAACACCGCCTCCAGACTGAGCGCTGTTTGCATCCGACAACGTTAGGAGTCATATGACCGAACCAGTTCCTCTTGCCTGCTTGACGAAAACCCAGCGGATTTTAGAGGCGGATGCACTTCCAACATATTTTTATATTTTTATTCCTAATGCAGCGGTGAAAGTTTTGCTCAGGCGATATACGGTTGTATCAGTTGTGAAGTCTCAAAGTTGCTGTTTTCCTTCTGCCCTGCAGCTGTAGCAGGCCACATACATTCACGGTAATCTCACTTTTCTTGTCGGGTGTTATATGCCTTGATGAGTCTAAAGTCTGATTTAGGTGTATTGCTTGAATCACTGCAACACTGTTTCGCTCACGCACGAAAATGCGACCTGTTGTTCCTTTTCCAGGACCATGAAGCTCATCATCCTCAACGACTATGACCAGGCAAGCGAGTGGGCTGCAAAATACATCAGAAATAAGATTTTGCTGTTCAAACCTGGTCCAGAAAGATACTTCACTCTGGGACTCCCTACGGGTAAGCAGCGTCAGATAACGCGTTACGGCGGTTTAATTTTCCCAGTTTGAGTTGTGTAACAATTCTAATCTGCGGTGTAACAGTTACCAATCAAAACTAAGTCGTCCTCTTATTGGATTTAAATGTGACAAGGAAGTTTGCATCTTCTAAAGAAGTGTTCACATGACTCTTTTTCTGGGGTTTACTGAGTTAAAACTGCATGGCTTTGCATTTTTGTTTCCCTAATGATCCAGATAGAAGACCAGAGGCAATTTAGCTGTAGTGAATTTTGGAATGAATATCAGAGAAATCCAGCTAGTGGTGTACTGTCTTACTTTTGCATTTAGAAATCGATTATGCTTATGACGACCCACACTGCTGGTGAAGTTGTACTGCCAGTACAATTCCACGTGCTAACATGCTGCAACATGGCAGCACTAGTGCAATCAATGTATCAGTGTAGTTTGTTTGTCTGTCTTCAGGAAGCACCCCACTGGGTTGCTACAAAAAACTGATTGAGTACTATAAGAATGGAGAGATCTCATTCCAGTATGTCAAAACGTTCAACATGGACGAGTACGTAGGTATGTCCCCACCTCCTCATCCTTCTACACTTAAAATGGTTTCACTTGGACGATTTCTGGAAAGCTACAACCTCATGAAAGCCTTTGTTAAATTTCCTCAGGACTTCCCAGAGAACATCCTGAGAGCTACCACTCCTTCATGTTGAATAACTTCTTCAAGCACATCGACATCAAGGCAGAGAACACCCACATCCTCAATGGCAATGCTACCGATCTGCAAGAGGAGTGCCAGGCCTTTGAGGACAAGATAAAAGCTGCAGGTGGAATCGAACTCTTTGTTGGAGGTGAGGAGGTCATAATGTTGTCAGTGAATATACCAACCAAACACAGCACACTCTTGTCTCAGTCTTGCTCAAATCTGTTGCAGCCATAGAATATATGGTTGCAGCAGGCATCAGATGATTATAAGTAGGTTGATTGAGGCTTCAATATAGAACCTCACTAAAATGATGGCTCCTCTTCTCATTCAAGGCATTGGACCGGATGGCCACATTGCATTTAATGAGCCTGGTTCCAGCCTGGTCTCTAGGACCAGAGTGAAGACTTTGGCAAGGGACACCATACTGGCAAATGCAAGATTCTTTGATGGAGATCTTTCCAAGGTGCCAACCATGGCACTGACAGTGGGAGTGGGTACTGTCATGGATGCAAAGGAGGTTAGCAGACTATGAATTTCATCTACTTATTGTTCTTGTATTTTGTTGTTTTGCATTTCTTTCCTATTGCTTTATTTTTCTCCATAAAGTGTAATTTATCATGCATAAGCATCATTACTTGCTACCAGATCTTCATTCCCTTTGAGCTGCAGATCAGCTTCACTTTGTAACTGGCATTGGCAATGCACAGCTCAGAATTGTAGCTCTTGTCACATCCATAATGCAGCAAAAAACATTTGTCGCTAAGCTGCTTTAGGTCTCGCTAACGGTTTCGTTTCATTTTCTTCTCAGGTTATGATTCTCATCACTGGAGCAAACAAGGCAGTAGCATTATACAAAGCCATAGAGGAAGGTGTGAATCACATGTGGACAGTGTCTGCATTCCAGGAGCACCCACGATCTGTCTTCATCTGTGACGAGGATGCCACCCTGGAACTGCGGGTCAAAACTGTCAAGTACTTTGAAGGTGAGACTGAATCAAAAACATACTGAGTGTGTGCTGAGATAGGAAGCAAGAACTGTATGGGGATCTGGATTGGCAGGTTTTATCTTCTAGTGTCCCTAGAAAAATCAAATATAGTCCAAGTTTGAATCAGTTAACATGTCTGCATTAATGCATACAGATTCACTGTGGTCTCCTCACATTGAAAATCTTTTTTCTTGCTGTTTTACCCAGGGATGATGGCGTTCCATAATAAGCTGGTGGAGCCACTTCCTTCTGACCCTAAGAAGAACTGAAGAGTTCTGTCCAAAAGTTGTGGATATATAAAGCATTTTGAAAAGGAACTGTTCAAATGATTCCTGTTCACCAGAGGGAACTGTATGCTGCAACCATAACTAATCATTTTAGACATCATCAGATTCTGTTTTAATTATACATTGCAAACTTTCAAGTTTTCTGTCAGTTATTCAAATGGCTTTGTTTTTATTTGTGCTATGAATAAAACACCTGTAATTTTTAATAGTTGCTCGTATGTGTGAAAATAAATAAATAAATTACTACATGCCATATTTGACAAAATATTGCATATTTTCACATCTTACTTATTTTTGAAATCATTAATTGTGGTGCCATGTGCCAAAAATACATGGCACCAAAGAAGACTCTGAGTCCATCCATTTCATTATATGAATGTGGCCTTTTCCAAGTGTTGTTATTCCAGTCTGTGCTGTTTTCCCGTGTCACATGACAAGGCAGAGGAACGTAGGCTGTCTTTAAGTGCTCATTTTGAGCTGGTATTTCCAAAAACTTTGACGTAAATACGAAAGACCGTATTGCTTTTAATTTGGGGATATATTAATAGCACTGGCCTTAGAACAAAAATAGTTTTGTTTTATTAACAGTAGTTTCTTTTCGTAAACCAGGGACGCCGTGCTCATGCTTCATACCATTCACCCTCAATGGCATAAGCGGATAGTCGTGCAATAAGGCCGAAAGTAGGCAGATTTTATTCCAAGTATCTGGGGTATTCTTTGGTTGAAATGAAACCATCCATATCCCTGATTGCCAGCCACTGTCCAAGGCTTTCCCCAGTCATATTTACCACTTCGTTTGAGCGTTCATATGCGCCCTCTTGGAGTTAAAATATTTCCGACACCACCCAAAGGCAACATCAGACCAACTACCGGGAGTCGGGAGAGGAGAAGGAGATGGCCGACGACTAGTGCTAGACAGCATTATTTTTGCTAACGTTACTTTGTCAGCGAGTTTCGTTTTACGTAACACATCCATACACTTTTCTGTGGAGGTTTTCAATATTATATCCCCGTTTCCAGCATGGCAGAACAAAACAGTAACGTGAGGTATCAAGAGGTAGGTAACATTTTGTTGGCAAGCTGAAAATGTAGCTACGGCCAAGTTAGCTAATAATGTTAACAGTCAGTGTTAGCCTGTCACTGAAAAGAAAACAACGAGCCCAGGCGACGGGCGGGCCCGAATTGATGCTAGCAAGAGATGTTATCATCAAACTAATTTAAAACGTGGAAGTATTCGTTGATATAAACAAGTTATTTATCGTGCATGTCGTGTATATGACCCACTTTCAGTTAGCAGCCACTAGCCAATGTTTACTGCTGGCCTGAGCAGGCATGCTGACTAGTGTGATTTTGCCATAATATGTAACAAACCCACTTATTACGAAGTCCCTAGAGACCAAAAGATCCAAATAGGTATACGGATGTGTGGAAATGTCAGTGCATTAAAAATCCTAAATTATCCTCCTTCCCAAATACTGTATTTAACCTATGAAATCCTGAATACAACATCCTCATGAGCTACAATTCATTTGTGAGCAAGTCCATACACAACTGATGCCACAGAGGTCAAAGTGTCACTGACAATATCACTGATATCATAGATTCAGATAACAGCACTAGTTTGGCAACGGGATTGCTGCAGGCAGATCTGCCACTTGTTGAATGGTGAGGTGCATTATCAGTATGATGGTTACCCACGGAAGGTACCTCCAGATCACCTGTACTCTTCACATTCAGTGCATGGTTTAAATAGACTTGAAAAGGCACGACTCAGATTTTTTTGGTCCTTAAATTGTACCAAAATGTGCTTTTTATAATTCATACCCAATCTGTAGAGCGTTCCCAAAAGATGCATATTGTCCTTGTGTTGAAAGTGCTTGCGTTGTCTTCTTGCAACATTTCCTCAGCTGGTGAATGAGGAGGAGCCAGCCCAGCCATCCCAGGAGGCTCCTGCCCAGGACGCACCCCCACCCTACAGCAGCGTCGCTGCAGCAAATGCAGGTTAGAAGCCTTCATGTCCCTATCACACATTGTTAGACAACTCTGAATTGTGCTAAAAATTAAGATTTCTGTGAATGTTATAGTGAAGATTATCTTGCTCTGTGCAAGGCCCTCGTCAAAGGTCTGTAGTGTCTCTAATCCAAGACTTCAGTGGAGGGCAAGGGCCAACGCATTGCATAAGTGAACACATAAACCCTTCCTGGGTGAACCTGAAGACCTGGTTTGATGGTGATTGCATTTGAAAAACAGAAAGAATTCTTGACTGGGAGCCACATGACCCAGAATAAAAAAACTGGTCTTGCATGATTCATTACATACACACTGATATACACAGTGTTAAATCTCTTATTTCCTCCTGTAACTTATTCCTTCCCGGTCCTGTCTTTAAAAGTGACAAACCACTGCTGCAATTCTTTGCAAGGAAGTGAAAGGAGATATTCACATCTTAGCATAGCGACCTCCATAACAGTTGATGAACAGTCAGCGCCCAGCATTAGCTGCCCTCGGGCTGTGCTGCTACCTCTGACATTTTTGTTTCAGTATTCACAGGTAAAATGAAAGCGTCTGCTAAATGCCAACTGTAACTGTAAACTATTTTCTTTATTGTTATCTCTCTGTTTGCCTGTATCAGTGTCTGTCTATGTAAAAACGCTCTGAAGAGGGAGCTCGTAAACTCACATCCTATTCAATAAATACCTTAAAGGGAGTTGCAGTCTGAATCATATTTTCAAGCACTACATTTAAGTTTAAAAGCAGTGAGTGGAGGTGACAGACTGCATAACTCCAGAAAGATGAAAACGGGTGCCTGTTTGCTCAGAGATGTACCAAAAACTACAAATGATATACTGAGGTGAAATTAACTTAAGGCTTGCCTCTTGTTTATCATTTGTTACTCGTACATTTAACATTACCCCAGACTACATCATGAAGAAAAACTAAAGCTGTGTCGGTTACACTACTGACTTATTTCATGGGTTTGAGTTTTTTTTGGAGGTAACAGCCCACTGTTATCAAATTCATAGTCCTTTGTTTGTGTTACCTCCACAGCTTTCTTTGACTACAAGGAAGATGGAGAAAGATTTCCCAACCCCCCATCCTACAATGTTGCCACCACTCTTCCCTCCTATGATGAAGCCGAGAGAACCAAAGCAGAAGCTGCGATCCCCCTGGTCACTGGAAGAGTCACGGTACCGCCGCTTCACTCTCACATCACATGTGGAAGTGTTTAGTTGTGTACTAATCAATACTGAGTGTTGACAAAGCAAATAATGCAACCTAATGGGCCAGACAACATTTTAAAGGTGAACTTAAGTGAAGGTCTTGTCTACTCATTTCCGTGCTCTCATTTCTTACTGTTGGTGCAGGAGGATGACTTTGTGGCCAGAGATGACTTTGAAGATGCTGACCAGCTGCGAATAGGGAACGATGGCATCTTCATGCTCACTTTCTTCAGTAAGTGCTGCATGTATGTTAAACCAGAGGGTCACTGGTCAAATCGCTATCTGCAGTGATCCAGTTTGATTTGATTATATCAGAACTTCATCTCTTAATTCTTCTGTCTCTGTTTCCAGTGGCATTCCTCTTCAATTGGATCGGCTTCTTCCTGTCCTTCTGTCTGACCACGTCCGCAGCTGGCCGATATGGAGCCATCTCTGGATTCGGCCTGTCCCTCATCAAATGGGTCCTCATTGTCAGGGTAAGAGCCATTTACTGAATACGCAATATGCTATGAATACGCTGAAAAACGCTATTTGAAAAATACCAATTCAAGCACAGAAGGGCTGTGCAAAGATTTGTAGATTGCTGTGCACTAGTCTTCAACAGAAATAAGTCTGAATAACATCTAGGATAACTTTGTAGGACCATTTCTTGTGGTTGTAGGAATTACTGCATTGCTCCTAATTGTCATTATCTTATAATTGTTGCAGTTTTCGACCTACTTCCCTGGCTACTTTGATGGACAGTACTGGTTGTGGTGGGTGTTCCTGGCCTTGGGTGAGTTAAAGTGACATATTGAGATTTTACATACATATATATCATATTTATATCCTAATTTTAATACTTACTTACTGAAATATCCGGTATATTTCATACTTTTTCATTATTAATATAATTGATAATAATATTCGAATGAATATTTTATATCTTTTTGGATCAAATTGATCTCCAAAAATTAGCAAGGTGCCTCTCCAGTGCAACCAGGACTATTTTGATATGATTGTTGGAAATAATCGTTTTTTATTATTATTATAATTATTTTAATTGCATGTATTGTGTATCTCTTCTGTGGACTTCAGGCTTCATGCTTTTCATCAGAGGGTTTGTTAACTACTCCAGAGTGCGTAAACTGGCTGATCCCTCTTATGCCACCCTTCCCCGAACAAGGGTACTCTTCATCTATTAGAGGTAAGGCAGCTTACTCTGTCCAGAAGTGTTGACTGTAATCTGAAAGTCACATTACGGAACTATATGGCTCTCATTTGGTACATGCACACGATACTCTGCTTAGGGGCGGCATGGCTCAGGAGGTAGAGCGGTCGCCTAGGAACCGGAAGGTTCTTGGTTCGATCCCCGGCTCCTCCAGAGACTGCGTCGAAGTGTCCTTGGTCAAGACGCTGAACCCCTAGTTGCTCCTGATGAGCTGGTTGGCGCCTTGCATGGCAGCCTCCGCCATCAGTGTGTGAATGTGTGAGTGAATGGGTGAATGTGAAGTGCACACTGTAAAGCGCTTTGGATAAAAGCGCTATATAAATGCAGTCCATTTAAAGGGGAGGATTTCCTTAAAAATATTTCATTCTTATGTTTTCTTGCACATGTACTCTGATTTATTGCTGTTTACACCGATATCTAATCTTGCACTTTTTCTATTTCCCATCCCAGTCCCCTAGTGACCCATCTCTGAAACAATCAAAAAGGACAATCTCATCTTGATGCTGCTC
>OMLF01048625.1:0-26972 GCA_900302615.1 Holocentrus rufus | reverse complement strand
TCTGCTGCTAATTCTGTTAAAACAGACACCATTTACCTTCATAAAACAGGTCGTTTTATGTCAAGGCCAATAAAACTGCGGGAGCATATTGCTAATTTTGGTGTGTGTGTGTGTATTTGTGTGTGTGTGTGTGTGTGTGTGTGTGTGTGTGTGTGTGTGTCCAGACCAGGAGCTGTTCTCAGGCATGTACATTGACTTCATGGGGACAGATGCTGCCATCTTCAGGAGCCTGACCAAGAGAAACGCAGTGCGGACAGACCAACATAACTCCAAGTGGCTGAGTGGTGAGTGCACACACACACACACACACACACGCACACACACACAGTGCAAAAATAATAGATAAATAAAAAATAAAATGTCTGCCAAAGGGATGAGATAATCCCACTTGTTTCCAATACAGAAATTTTTCTGGGTATAAAGTTTAAATATGTTTAAATATGTTGAAACAAGGCAGAATAAGTCCAGATCAGCCCACTAGTAGTTGATTAGCATTGGAAATAATTTTGATTATTTCATCCCACTGGCATATTTTCATGTAATTAAAGAAAAGCAAAATTTTAGCAATGAATATGAGATTAAATGTCAGATTTTTTGCAGTGTATGATGATTTAAAAAAAAACTTTTTAATTCTGACGTATTTATTCATGGAAATTGTTAAAGCTTGTCTGGCTGACAGTGTTTCCATTTGCGTGTCGCTTTCATGCAGAGCCAATATTCATTGATGCCCAGTTGATACCAGATGGAACAGATCCCAACGATGCCAAACTGTATTTTTTCTTCCGTGAGAGGCTAACGGATAACAGTGGGAATACTAAAAATATCCACACCATGGTGGCCAGAGTGTGTCCAGTAAGTACCGCCGTCTGTGCCAAAATGAGTGGATATTGTGTGCGTTGTGGTTTCGGGTTGTTTTGTGCAAAGCTTTGTTTGGGCTTTGTGTGCAGAGTGACATCGGAGGACAGCGGAGCCTGGTGAACAAGTGGACCACTTTCCTCAAGGCCAGGATGGTGTGTTCAGTCCTGGAGGAAGACGGCACTGAGACCCACTTTGACGAACTGGGTGAGTGAAATGGAGGAACACACTCGACCTCTTGAGATCTGGACACTCTTTCCCCTTGATGGTTTCATATGTGTTGAAAGTATGCATCATCGGGGCCGTCCCGATGCCCGGGGGAAACGGGGGGATTACCCTGGGCCCGAAGGTGGAGGGGCCCTCCTATGACCTGAAACTGAAATGCTTGTTTTGGACCATAGTTATCAGTTTTATTTAAAGTAGACTAATTTAGTATGGCTATTTAGCTAAATAAATCAGATTACAAACTGGAAATAAGAATGAGCCCTTAGACCTTGCTTGCTCCCAATTTTCCAAAAATGGTCTTGACTGGCGCTTACTCGAACCAAAACAAATATATATATTTTCTTCTAATCTAAGGTCTAATTTCTAATTCCAATCTCTTCCTATTAACTGATGCTCCAATCACATCTTTCCAGTCTCAACTAATATGGCCACATGTGACTTTTTGAAGATAAACAAGAAAAAAGGTGTGTTGGGGGGGCCCGCAAAAATTAGCTTTTGCAAGGGGCCCAGAAATTTGTGGAACGCCCCTGTGCATGGTCATCTGTTTTTTGAGTCAGTTTCCATGTCCCATATCATTTTCAGGGTCCATGTACTGTAACAAGTTCAGAACAAAGTGTATCTTTCCAAAAATTCTGTAAATGGCTCTGCAAGGAGAGTGGAGACCAGCCCAATTCTTGAAAGATTATGTTGTCAGCAATCACTTCCTCCACAAGCGCTTTCTTTGTTTGGTCTGGATTAGGACAGAAATGTTTTCTCAACACCACTCATGTTGTCTTTGGTCACTTTGTATTGGTTTATGAGGCTTTCTTGAGCTGGGCCTTGAAAACCAAAAACATCAGCTCCCAGTGTACTGACGCATCACAGACCCGCTTCCCATTGGGTTCACCAGACTAAATCTGTCATCATGAGGGTTTATTAATTCCTTCATCCGTCACTCCGCACTTGTCTTTACTCCAAGGATGAGGCGATAAGGTACATAATGAATTGATTGAAGCAAACGTCTTTCTCTGCATGTGTATGTGTTTGTCCGTGCGTCCACATATGTGTTTTCCCTTCCAGAGAGTGTGTTTTTGCTGGAAACCGATCAGCCCAAGGGCCTGTTGGTGTTTGGAGTCTTCACATCCACAAGGTAAGAGCGGCGGCGACGAAGCCAACTGTAACATTCCCGCGTCCCTCAGCGGTTATGCTAATCACTAACTGGATATCGGCGGAAGTGGTGCACATGTCGAGGGGACTGCGAGATAGAGACGTCATGTGTCTCGTTGCAGAGCAGCTTACTCGGGTGATGAACTATCAATTACAGCCGCGCTGGTCGCTTCACCATCTGGCCGTCCCCTTGATGTTCAGCAATATGTGCAGCGGTGCACCAACACCGTTTTGCTGACCGTGTTCAAGTGCTAAATTTAGAGTAGCCTTCACATCAGTATGGAATATATATTGCATGAGATGTTCTGTGGATGTGCTCCACCAATACTGAGGAATCTATCACAGCAGGATTTTTGGGTGCAGAGAGGATTCTTTGCACAGTTTTCCAGTGTAAATGATATTGGACTTTTCAAGGAATAAAGAAGGAATAATTCATCTCTCTCATGGCGTTTTTATCTGAAAATCCCCCCGTTAAGTTTTATTCTGTGGTGTTCACCCTGCAGCTATGGAATTTAGACAGAAGATATTCAGTACACTTTCCTTAAAAGAGAAACATTTCCCAAAACTCCCTATTACAGCCTTAAGATGAAGAAAAGCAGCATCAAATATAAGATGGAGCCAAGTTTTACTCATGGTTCAGCTTAAGACAAACAGAAATAAAGACTTTATTTATTTATTCAAATAGTACTTTTTCCTGTTATTCAAAATTCAGCACACTCTCAAATTTCCAGACTTCCACATCTATTATCCCTGCCATTCCTCTTATTTTTATTCATTAACTATTTCCAAACTTTGCATCTATGCACATTTTTTAGGATTTCCATCCTTGACCACCCGTAAACTTTTGACATCCGTCAATTATCTTAACTACTTCTAATATTGTACATGCTGACCTTCATCATCTAGATGAAGTAATTCAAGATACCCACAGTGATTAAATTGTACATATTCAACAGAAAGTCACAGCTAGTAGGGTTGCATGGCAAGTTTGGAGGTTTAGAGGAGGGGATACTCGATCCATCTGTTCTGATCTGTAATTGGTTTCATCTGGTTAACCCAGGGTGACACAGCCACAGGCCCCTGATCCACTTGTTACCTCAGGATCATATGAAGGCTACAGTAGTGCAGCCTGGCTCACCGGACACAGCCAACCCAAACACTGAGGTCCTTGAGGTCTCCCTGCACTTTGTTATTCCTATCTCTGCGCTGTGTTTATTCCTCCCTCTCTGCTTTGCATGATATGCCTCAGTTCTCTCTCAACAAAGGGCCTTTTTGTGTGTTACCTTGGTGTGGTTTGAAATGACTAGGCCAAACCACATCAGATCCTTCAGGGGGAAAACCAGGCTAGGTGTCCCCGCTGGAGTGTGGCGAATGGTTCCACCCAGATTGTATGGCTTGGACATCCTTAGAAACAGCAGGGTTGGTGAAGAGCTACACTATAATGTTTGAGCTGGGTGGGTCTCCGGAGCACGGATGTTAGTTCTCTGTTGTGTTTCATGGAAAGTATTCCTTTCATTTCCGCAGCTCCGTGTTTAAAGGCTCGGCGGTGTGCGTGTACAACATGGCCGACATCCTCACAGTCTTCAACGGGCCCTTCGCTCACAGAGATGGACCCAACTTCCAATGGGTGGCGTACCAGGGCCGCATCCCCTATCCAAGGCCTGGAACTGTGAGTTCATGTTTTAGTGTTTACATGAAACGAAATTCCAAACATCTTAACAAGTGATTTCATCTCCCATTCAGCCTTAAAATCTTGTTTTGCCTTGTTAAAATCTTGTGGGATGAGATAATCCCACTTGTGTCCAATGCAGTTTCACTTGTTTCAAGAAATTCTTTTCAGCAAATATGTTGAAACAAGGCAGAATAAGGCAGATCAGCCAACTAGGATCAAGAAAATGACGCTTGATTGAAGAAAATTCTGGAAACAAGTTGATTAGCATTAGAAACAACTGTGATTATCTCATCCCACTGGCAGATGTTTAACCTTGTTTAAGGAAAAAACAAGATTTCAACATTTGATGCAACACAATTGAAATTGGTCACAGATAATGTCTGTAATTGCACTGGTCAAAAGTGGAACATGAACGCTACCCCTCTTTTTCCAGTGTCCCGGTGGAGCCTTCACCCCTGACATCCAGACAACCAAGGAGTTCCCGGACGACGTGGTGACGTTTGTGAGGAACCACCCAGTCATGTTCAACCCCATCTACCCAGTGAGCAGGAGACCCCTGGTGGTGCGGACCAACGCTGACTACAAATACACCACTGTGGCTGTGGACCAGGTCATGGCTGCAGACGGCAACTACCAAGTCCTCTTCCTGGGCACAGGTATGGATCCATGAGGGCCATGCGCAGACAACTTGAAGGCTTTTTCAATGCCTGTCAGCGGTATAAAGTCATTATTTAACATATGGTGGCCATATATCTTAAGGCAAAAACTGTGATATAAAGTAAAACCGATTTAAACATCAATCTCATAGTAAATTCTTTGGCCTAATGTAGAGCTTTGAAATCTTATTTCTGACAGTTGGGTGAGAAAATTCTTAACAGTTCCCCTTGTTTTGGAAACTCACCAGAAATGAGTGTCAGTATCACAAAACAGGACATAACACTGTATCAAATCAACTCCACTAGTTGATTTACATTGGAAGCAAATGAGTTTTTCTCACATCATCAGATTTTTCATCGTCAGATTTTTCACTTCTTTTTACAAAAATGTGATTTTAAGACTTTGCTGGATGAACTGACCTATTAAGGTGAACACTTTTTGCAGTGTAAGTGAATTTAACAATACCAACCACAAGGTGTACCTTGGCCTCAGCCAAATTCCTTCCTTGGCTTTCAGTGGCGCCACCACAGTCACCTCCACTATATATTTATATTTTTTAATTTAACCGGGCAGATCAATTAGAAACCAACACTAATTCACAATGACAAGCTGAAACAGCACCACTCTACTTTAATAAGGCCTGTTAGTGCAATACTTCTGTCTTATGGCTCGTTATTGAGGTGTTTCATAAGTCAGTGCTTATACAGCAGAGTTCCATTGCTGCAGTTGGTTAGAAAACAAAAGGATAACAGGAGATTTTACACAGTGGGTGGGACAGCACATTCCAAGAACCTAGACAGATAGGAATAATGTTGCAAATAGGTCACAGATAGCGAAGGGTCCTTTGGGAGAGGACTTTGAGCTTGCTCATCCTGCAGTATCATTAGAGACATTATGCCCATAACAAGTCATTTAAACAAGTTTTAAGATGTGATTTTTCATACAATACATGAAAAAAATCTCCTTAAGGGGAAAGATAATTTCATATGTCAGATTAACTTGGTTCCAGATTTTTGGGATCTTGATGCTGACAGCTGTTCCTAGAAAAAGAATTGAAACATGTGAAACTTCATTGAAAACAATCATCACTGGCATACCTTTTCGCTCATTTTAAGAAGTCTACAGTGCACGGGTCACCCTTTCCAAGATGTGAGCCCATCAAAAAGAGTTAGTTTGCGTTTTAATGTCCCAGTGGTGATCTAAATGCTGTTTCAGAGGCTTTTACACCCTGACCAGGCAGAAATTTTGGGAAAAACACTGGCGTTGGTAATTTTTGCGCGATAATGTAGTTGCAAAAAGCCAAATCCATCTTTGTGTGTGTTTGTGTGCATACAGTATACACATGCATTCGTGCATGCGCGTCCACGTGTTTACATTCAGCAGCCTGCTCAGGGACTCTCTCTCTCTCTCTCACAGCTGCATGTGTTTATCAGGCAGCCTCCTCATTCTGTTTCTCCGGCCCGGATTCTTGAAGGGCAGCCAGGCCTGTCTAACCGTGGCTGGGCCGGAGACGAGGCTTTGTCTCAGGGATGGGGGGGGACTCTTATCAGGCATTTCCAGGAGCTGTTTGCTCGCTGTTACTCCCTCGCCCCTCACCGCTGCTCCAACTCCCCGGACAAAACAGCGTTATTGATGATGGATGGCTGAGTTGCACGCTGCCCTCTCCGCGGAGCCTCGTCCTCCCTCGCGCGGAGCTAAGCGCTTCCATCCCCTGGTCCTGGCTGATTTTGCTGCAGATGCTGGTCACGGGTTTATAAGTTTCGCTGACCGCGTGTATCTTTAGCCCTTCTTGGGTGAGGCTGTGTGCATTTGTATCTCATGTGGTTGACCCTCCTGTGTGTGTGTGTGTGTGATTTGTGACCAGTGTCCGCTCTCTGCCCCCAGACAGAGGCACAGTGCAGAAGGTGATCGTCCTGCCGACCAATCGCTCCCTGGATGAAGATCTGATCCTGGAGGAGCTGGAAGTGTTTAAGGTCTGCTGCTGTCAGTCTCTCTCTCTCTCTCTCTCTCTCTCTCTCTCCTTGACTTTCTCTCTCTCTCCTTCATTCCTTTTCTTTCCGCACCACACCTCACTTCAAAGGCAGGGGGCGGGGGAGGGCGCACTTGGCCGCAACACAAAGGCCAGGGTCAGACAGGCAGAGACGGGGTGGCATTTGGGAGATGGATGTTGTGTGTGCTGCAGCAAGGAGTGATGGGAAACACGCTGACAGACTGCAAGAGCCTGGCCGTTGCCCCAAGTGAACCTTCGCACATGCTGCTTTATCTTTGCCCGCCGATCTAGCTCAAACCGCTAAAACCTGTGATCATTTAAAAACAACGCATGGCTCCTTTAATCTTCAAGTGCACCTGGACTGTAGAGCCCCTTCAATCACAAGAGCAATTTTGATTTATTCTCAGAAGACAGAATAAAATTCTCCTACAGAGCCGCAGACATCTGGGGAGAGATTCATGCAAAGTGGCTCCTGTACAGATTCCGCCGCTCGATGCCAACCTTCCTGCAATGAGAGTCTGTTTGCTATTCAGGGAAAGTCCCATAAGCTGATGCACTGTTGTTTTGATAGAAATAACAACTGACAGTCCCTGAAAGCATTGAACAGTGTACCTCTGTGTGCTGTTTTTCAGAATCAAGCTCCGGTTACAAACTTGAGAATATCCTCAAAAAAAGTAAGTTTTCCAACTTTGGTTTCTCCATGCACAGAGTTCAGTTTTATTGTTGTAATATGCTATTGATTTGCCTGCAGCTACTATATAATGCATGAAACAGAACTCTCCTGTGCACAATAAGCCTCCTAAAGGCAGGAGAGGGAGCTAATAAGCCGTAATTGTTTCGGCCCTCGGTCTCATTTTCCTGTCAGCCGACCGCTTATTAAGACAAACAGGGCGGCTGACATTTGAACTGTTTACATTGCAGCAACAGCTGTACGTCAGCTCGGAGTTCGGGGTCTCCCAGGTCTCTCTGCACCGTTGTCAGGCTTACGGCTCGGCTTGTGCCGACTGCTGCCTGGCCAGAGACCCCTACTGTGCCTGGGACGGGCTCAGCTGCTCCCGCTTCTATCCCACCGGCAAAAGGTACGCACAGGTTTACACAGGGGTGCATTGCTGATATTTTGAGTCAGTATTCAACATCTTAAAATTTGATCATTTTCAAGCATTTTTAAACAATTACAAGAATTCTTTTTTAAATTTCCCAATGGTGCTTCCCATAGACAACCAGTGTTGTAGTGATCAATTATACAATAAATATGTAAACAAGAAGGGACTCAGTTAGCACCAAGGTAGCAGCTGAGTGTTTGTGCTAAGCCACTCCCCCTTTTGACAATGCTGTTGTCATAGGACACGTCCCTTTGGGCCAATCAGTGGGGAAAGTCAAATCAGTGTCACCTTGATCCATGACAAACCTCCTCACCAGATTTTGTAATGCGTTTTGAAAATATGGTCTTGTTTGTGCTAAGTCCTGCCAGTTGGCCTGAAAACTTAAGCACTTCTTTGCTGGCCAATGAGCAACCTTCATACCACATTTCATGCAAATCCATCTGATACTTGATATGAGTATATGCTGTGCATTATATGACAAGTGGGTAACAATAAACAGCTGGTATCCGATTTTAATTCCAAGGTCAATGTATTGTCAAAGTCAGTCTCACCCTAATTTGCACTTAGGCACTAACTGGTTATATTGCAACCATCAATTCATTTTATAGACATCATAGTATTTCGTACAAAGTATTTCATGCAGGTAGGCAGCATGAACTTGGCACATCAGCCTTTTAAACTGTGAGGGCAAAAGATCACAGCATTGGAATCCTTCAGCACACACTTTGATGTTAATGTCACTAATTCAGCTTTGGTTGTATCCCCTCTGTCTAGACATAACACAGACAAGGAGGCATGAGTGACACCGCTCCTCTAAACTGATACCTCTCTGGTTCCTTGCAGGACCAGCTGTGTGTCTCAGCATTCCAGTCAGACGCAGGTCAAGTTTAGTTTGGTCCCAGAACAAAAGCGCAGCCCCCGTTTTCCTGCAGAAAATGTGTCTGAAATGTGTCAGCTTGTTTATGTCCTCTTTTTCCTCGTTCTGTTATACATGAGCGCGCTCCACAGAGTGGAATAACACACTCAAATGTTCCACATGTTGTTTTGGCACAAACTACTCCTTCTGCAGTGGTTCACAAAATCAGATTTACATATGAGGTACAGGGTTAAAAGCAGCACATTATGGATTATGGTTGCATATTTTAATTGAAAAATGTTGCATTTAGCTATTTAGTGTTTTCCAGGCGATTGTGTTCATTGATTTCAACTGTCAATTCTTCCTTTTTAGGAGAAGCAGGAGGCAAGACATTATGCATGGCAATCCACTTACACAGTGCAGAGGATTCAATCTGAAAGGTAATTTACATTCATGAGGGGGCATTTTTAGTTTGACATTGACGTATCATTATTTACATTGCCAATGCAGATTCACATTAATTCCAATACACATATGTCCTCTCATTGTAAAACAGTGCACATCTGATGGGATTAACTGTCATCCAGGAAAAAGGGTCTGTTAGGGATTATAGTGATTTATGTGGAAGCTGTCGCTCTGTGGATGCAGATATTTGTGCGCGCGTGCATGTACTCATGCACGTGTGTTTGTGCCTGTTTTGGTTTTTTTTTGAGCAGAAGTACAACACACTTCACGATGAATATTCACCCAGTGGACTGGCAGGGTGCAGTTTAATGAGAGGAGAGGCTGCGCTCCCCAGAGTGTCCCATTTCCACCGACAGTTTACATCTTTAAATTAACTTGGGGAACCAGCCATATGGCCATTACTGCTAATTAGCCTCTATACCCTGTCATTCAGCCAGCTGAGTGAGGAGCCATGTTGCTGCTGCAAAAATAACAAATGGCTAAGAGACAAAACCGAGTTGCATGAAAGGCTACATTATGTCATGTGAAGTTGACACTAAAGTGCATGAGGTGGAGTTTGGCAGGGCTGCAGGTGTTAACCTAAGCCTTTAGGTCAACACTCCACCCTCACTGTTGGGACTTGAGGCAGATTCGCATCCATCTGTGGGGCTTGTGGCTGTCAGCAAGTGACGTCTGATGTGGCTCTGTGTGTGTCTGCGTGTGTGTGGGATTTGTTAGCTTACAGGAATGCGGTGGAGATGACGCAGTACGGCGTGAAAAACAACACGACTTTCCTCGAGTGTTTGCCCAAGTCGCCCCAGGCGTCCATCCGCTGGCTCATCCACAGGGACAATGACAGGAGGAAAGAGGTCAGTCCAAAGCCAAAGAGGCCAGGGGGTCAACGTCGTAGCCCGCCCGACCTCTGATACACCACAAACGAGCACGGGATGGAAATCCCTGGAGAGCCGAATGAATAGAAGCCTTTTTTTCTCTCTCTCTCACAGGGGGCTGCTTTGGTGTCTCAAGGCTGCTCACATGGTTAAATATTACATCAAACATTAAACATGTCATAGCAGTCAAATGAGCTCACACGCTTGATCAGGGCTTGTATTGCCTGAGGAATGACATTGGGAGCGTTTATTGGCAGCGGCGCATTATAAAGAGCGGTGATACAGATCAAACATGATACAGACCCTGACTAATGAGTGGATTCTCAGCGGGTAGACATTTTGCAAATATTTGACACCCCTTAAACAGCGAGAGCACCTCCAAAGGCTGTGACAGATTAAATAGAACAGAGAGAGCGCGCGTGTGATAAAGACACATCTTTAATAGATTTAACTTTCAGTTCTCTGGAGCAGGCTTACAATAATGGCCGTTTTATAGCCATTTCCCCTCGAGAATATAATTTAGCTTTGAAATAAATCATTATAGTACAACAGTATATTATTATTGGAGTCTTTTGCCAGCTCATTTTATGGAGTAATCTGTGCATGTAGGTTTGGCTCGGAGTATATGTTTTAGCCTGAGGGTTGTTTTAAATCCAAAAATAGGTTTAATATTGTTGCTGTCTAATTTTATAAATCGAAAGATTTGCAGATGTCAAGCTAAAAACAAGACTGTTTCTCTTAGTTTCTAAAAGTTGACATTTTGGAGATACATGTGTTATGAAAATCCAACTGTACTTGGAATAGATCCCTGACACAACTCACTGCTAAAATCCATGTAGATGGGGATATGATACACTCATAACTCTGATGCAGTTTTATTTATTGAGTCAGAGATTAAGATTTCAGCACATATTGCCTTTTCCCTTATTAATCCTGAAGAATATATGTGCGAATATGTGCCAAAACGTTGATGTTTAACTCAGTAAGTAATATTGCATCAGAGTGCCCAGTGTACCCAGTTGCATCTTACCAGTTCAGGTGTGCGTTCCTCTTCTCTCCTTCAGGGATATAATATAACCTAATTATGCCTTTCGCAGGTGAAGCTAAGCGACCGCGTCCTGTCCACCGAGCACGGCCTCCTTATCCGCTCCGTCCAGCTGTCTGACCAGGGCCTCTACTACTGCCTGACCACCGAGAACGGCTTCAAACGCACCGTGGCCAAGATCCGCCTGCGGGTGCTGAGCGAGGCCATGGTGAGCGTGCTGACAGACAAGCAGCAGTCGCCCTGGGCGTGGGCCAGCTCGTTGCACCCCAAGGCCCTATTGGCAGCCTTCAGCCCCGCGGAGAGCCTGGCCGTGCAACAGTACTGCAAGGAGAGGAAGGAGCTCCAGAGCCTGCAGCTCCGGCAGAAGCAGCAGCAGCAGAAGCAGCAGCAGCAGCAGCAGCCTCAGCCGCCCGGGCCTCTCAGGGGGGATCTGGCCAAACTGAAGCCCCTGCTGGACCGCAGGAAGAGTCGCAACCGCCGCAACCACCTCCCAGAGGTCTGACGGGGAGGGCGCTGAAGCTGCTAGGTGGTAGAAAACTGATAGACACATCTTCTTCTGACTCTGTACTCTACCCAGAAGTTACGGACGCTCTCATTTCCGCCCGCAGAGCTGCACTGTGGACGTCAGAAGAGGATGTGGGTGTGGGGGATGAGGGGGCTATTTGGGGCTATCTCTTTTCTCATACAGAATGCATGAGGCACTGTGACCAGGTGACTGTGAGATACACACACGCACACACACAAACACACTCAAAGTGGCCCTGTTGGTTTATGATTGCCACCAATAAACTGCGGACTCAGCTGATATTGCTTCTGATAATATGCCTCCAGACGCGACTATGGGCAGTGATCTTATCTTACTGTAGATACCAGAGGGGAAATTGGGCTGGCTGGATATTAAGCTTGGCTCTCCATGGACATTTGTTCTGTGTTTAAAAAAAAAAAAAAAAAGAAAAGGGAGGTAAGTAGAACCTTTGCTAATAAAGAGAGGAGATTGAGAAGGGAAATAAGAGAGATAAATCTGCATGTTTGACACTGAGCGCCCTTTCTCTTTATCCTAAGTGTTAAAATAGTGTTTTATTAGACTCTACTCACATCTCTGCATTAACTAACAGAGTATTTCTGCTCAGCTAAAACTACAGAGCTATTCAGGCTCTCTGTGGGCACATGCAGGTTAATATTAAGCCCACTCCTGAGAATAATACATCATTGTAGCCCTCCCAGCTTTATATAATATATTGTGTTATACTAGCACTGTCTATACAAGCACAGATGGTAAGTGGCCCCAATAAAGTCTTTTTTTACAAGCCTATAAATTACAATTTATGAGTGGATAGGCCAAACTTTACATTCAGCACAGATGTTACCCAAATAGAAGTTGTAGCAAAAATACTGCCCAGAGTATGACATTCATAGTGTGCCAATGCAAACTTCTTACATGATCTTGTATTTATTGATATGAGAGAATGTGCCTCTTCTCTTCTCTGCATATTGTATTGTACTTTTATTCTTCCCACCACAGAAGCATGTTTATGTGCATGAAATGACAAAAAAATGTAGAGGTATGTGGCTCCTCATCATCTTGGATCAGTTTTGGGAAACTGAACTAGCAAACATGCACATTTTTAGCTTTTGTCTTCAGGTAAATGTATGTTGGTTGAATACCTGGAAACAAGAGTCGCCATCATTGATGCTCAAATCAAATCAATGTTTTCCACCTCCTGTACAGCCAGGTGGATATGCTTTTCATCATTGAAACAATAATCATCAATGAGATCATTTGTTATATAGTCCGGTTGACTTTCTCCCTTTACATATGTGAATAGCATCTTTTCTTTTTTTCAGAAGCATAGCAAATGTAGATAGAGATTATTTGTTGTTTGTGTACAGAGTATTTTTGTTTCATCCTTTTAACTTAATGTCGTGTCGATTTTTGTTGGAATGTGTTTTTCATCGTGAACCTTGTGTATATAATTTCAACATAACTCACCAACTAACTACGACCGTATCTGCAAATTGCAGAGGTATATATTTTCATTTTGAAACAAGACACCCTTTCTCGTCTGCCCTTCCCTTCAACAGATCTCTGCTCCCCATTTTAATAAAAGTGTGACCAGCATCATGTCAAGTTCAAGTCGGTGTAATTTCAATGTTATTATGAAACTTATGTATTTCTATTTATTAATGTAATGACAGCCTGAATAAATCTGGTTTAAATCCATTTTAATTTCATACAGTGATCACAAAAGTCATTGTCAGACTACATTTTTATCTGTATCATTTCTCAAAATGTCAGATCACCCTTTCTGTTAGCAGCCAGTACGGCATCCCTTTATCACTGAATAGATTCCTTGCTGTGGTACATCATACTACATTATAATAGATATATTATACTGCTTTTTTTCGTGATGGGGTGGATTTTGACAGTCTAGGAGATGTATGGGTTTAATAATGTGCAGTAGCCCAATCCAAATACATTCAAAATGGAAATCTGCAGCCTACAGTAGGTAGGATATCCCAAGGTTGCAAATAGCCCGTTCCCAGAGAGACGAGTAAGAGCTATCCGTATTAATCTCAATGAAACACTTCCTTGTATGTGAGACATGAATGCTGCAGACTGAACAGAGGAATCAAAGAAACCCAGGAGGCTGCACAGGGTCATTTAAAACCCATAAAACTAGAGAGAGGGCTCCTTCCAGGCAGAAATGCTGCTTTCTCACCAAACAAACCCCAAAACCATGCATAACCACAGCATAATCATCCCTGAGCCCATTTTTACTCTTATTTTGATTTATGGGCCACTCAAGGTGAAAAGGAAACTGAATAATTTTGCTTTAACGTGCACAATAGAGGGGTTTGTTTCAGCAACAGGGGAGCCTGGGCCATATTTGGGCTGAGGGGGATGTGGACTAGTTTTGATAGTCTGGTGCAGCGTCACCAACATAGAGAACAACCCTTTGAGACTGACAGTATGGCACCCAATGTAAACCTTTTTTTTTCTCCACCTTTTATTCACTCCGAAGGCGCAAGTTCAGCAAAGAATATCATTTCAGTTACAAGATTAAAATTTATATATTTACATTTCTGTCACAGGATGTAGAATAAACATCTTTCTCTCTTAAAGTGGATTAATAACTTTGCCATTAAGAGGACTCTCCGCTTGCTTTCAAATTCCCTGATTGAGATTTAATGTTACAGTGTTTATCCTATTTAAATTAAGTATGAAATAATAATTGGCAAAGGAATTCAGCACTTGAGCTTTACAAAATCACAGTATTGCCCCCCTTAGTATCAAAGAAAGTTGAACATTATAAATAACAGTGAACTTACAAAAAGTGCAAGTCATTATCAAAAGGTCAAAGGGTCAAAGGTCCAGTAGCAGCGTGAATGCAGTGCGCTCCACACCTTCCACATAACAGGTAGCTCTGCCTGATTTGCTCACACAAACTTGCTTTGGTGTTGGTCTTCGCTCCTCCTCACCACACAGTAGGAGATGAGACAGAGGACGAAGAGAGCCAGACCGCCGCCCAGTAGTCCCTGCTGTATCTTTTCCAGCAGCTCGATGCGGGAGATGAGCTCCTTCTTAAACCTATCCGCTGTTGCCTCATCTACAGCAGCAGTCTGGTTACGCAGATGGAGAGAGAGAGAGAGACAGTGGAAAAGAGAGAGGGAGAGTAGGTAACACGCACTGCCTTGATAAAACATCCCACAAACCATGAATTATTGCAAGAATTCGCTTTTTGAAATAAAAATATCCTACCTCATTCAGCCAAACCACAGGGAATATGGTGTAGTTCTTTACTTTCTTAAGAACCCTGCATGGAAAGATTTCATTATTTGTGCGTTCACTAAACGATTCTGCCTCAAATGTTCCTGAAAAACTGAGATGAGATTAGGGCAGGTTGATACAGACAAAATAAAAAATATTGTGGCGATATTGTAGGGATGACTAATGTGCTTACATAATGATAAACAATCATTAATAATTTGGATATGGTGACTAAGCAGGTAGAGGTAAATAATAGAACAGTCTAATATGAGTTCAGAAAATTGCATCCCTTTACTGTATTGCAGCCTTAAAAATGAGCACTTACCTCGACATTATATCTAAAATCCCAGACGATATCTAGTCTTGTATCACAATATCGATATAATATCGATATATTGCCCAGGCCTAGCTTAAACTTAAAAGTAATGGAACTTACGTGATGACCTTTGATGGTCCATACATCATATTCACCTGGAGCCTTTTGGCAAACCGCAGGCTGAACCCAGTTGTCTGATAGAAAAACAACAAAATGAGGTTAGCATCACAACTGGTGGTTCTGAAAGGCAATGCAGATACTGGTATGGAGGAAATTTATACCAGGACCAAAGTAACTTATTAGAACTGAAAGAACTGAAACGTTTTGCGTGCCACAATCGGAAAATCCACGCTAGCTGCGAAGGCTGCATCTTGAAAGTGAAAGGTCGCAGGTTCTTACAGGTTCTACATCCAGGTAGGTGACGTGGTGCTCCTCACTGGGATTGAGGCCCAGCACGTCATCTCTCAGGTAAGCGCTGCCATGAAGAAAGTGAGGCAGGGAGATGAAGACGGGGGTTCCTGTTTAGACGACGAGGGAACAATCAGGGTTCAAGGGCACCAAGCTACTGAGCATAATGACATTAATTCCACATCAATAAATGGTAGTTTTACATGTCTAGTGGATAATTTGTCAAACCCTGTCCGCGCAAAAAAACAAAAAAAAACCCTTGACCCTGGTGCCGCTCACCTCGACAGGCGCTGACGTCCAGAACTCCGGCCAAGGTGCAGTTCCTGGTGACCACCGGGTCAGTGCAGTAACACTGGTTGTCTGGGTTATCCTTAGGGGAGGCCAGAGTAGACTTGAGGAGAGTGTAACGGTACACCTCAATCCCCTTCAGATCCAAGCTCTCCTGAAAACTGGCCGACACTGACCTGTGGACAACGCAGCAGAGAGGTTAGTTCAAGAATCTTCCAGCAACGGTGAAGATGTGGCTCATCCACCTTTATGTGCCCAGAAAGAATTTCCTGACTCCAGCAGTATGTTTTGTCCTCACATTGCACAGCCTGATGGCTTCTTTTTGAGGTCTAGCATAGAACTTGGATCAGATTGGCTGTTTTCATTCCATTAAAGTACTTGGCCTGGGTTTCATTATTGGCCAGATCTGACCTCTAGTGGTTACTGAGAGAAAGATGTCCAAAGGATTACACTTCTCAAATTTGTCAACAACGGGAGATTAATGTCACCAGAGCATATCATCACACAATGGCACAGATCAAATCCAATTACTCCAATGGGAATGCAACTCCTTGTCACCTGCAGATGTCCGAAGAGAAGAAATAGATAGGCTTCTTCTTGTCCAAAAATGGGGGGAAGGAGGACGCGTCTGAGAGACAGAGACAAATCTGTCAGAAACATAGTGCATCTCTGTTATAATTAGTAATCATTTCCTCTTTAATCAGTAGCTTTTGCATCATGAACTGCACCTGTCCCGTTGATCATGTCACAGTACGTGTTGTTCCAGAAACGTAAGGAACTGTTTGACAAAATGACACAAATCAGAAAACCATTTATCATTTTTGCATGACATAGAGGATGACATTTAAAAAAATTCAAAAGAGCAGTGTTCTGAGGCCCTTCACTCTTGTGAGGATTTATACAACATGATTAAAAGATTATTCCAACAGCAGGCCAAGGCTGTGCAACTACACTCAATATCTCATTAATTTTATCCATAATTAGACTCACCTCTCTCCCTCCCAATTGTCAATAATTCCCACTTTAGAGATGTCATCCTTCCCAGTGAAGATATTGTAGAGGCCATCATCGCTTTCATTATACTAGAGAAAATACACAGGGATATATGATATATTGTTTCGTTACTGTTGTGTAAATTGATAGAATTAGTCTATTCTTTGTTTTATTATGCAACTGTAAGGCTTTCATATAGTTCCTTGCTTACATTAGCAAAAATGCCCACAGTTCCTTTCAATAGGGGGTCATGGTAGCCCCACAGGATTTCCTTGACTGTACGGCGCTGGAACAAGGAGGAATTGCTCAACTTTATAAGACCCTCCAGGATAAAGTGGATATCTTTGCTGAACAGCGAGTAAGCACCCTGAAAAAGACCAGAGACAATTATCTTTATCTTTGGAAGCACTGAAAGCCGGCAAATTACAGTTGCTTAATTGGTGATCAATGTGACAAATGCAACAACAACAAATTGTCCTAAAGCAATACTGCAAAATGCTGTGCACACAACAACTGCCATTGCTTCAGGACATTGGCCAGGGAAATAATCTTCTTTTATGACTACAAATACGACATAATTACTTAAAGAGAGCCTCGTGTTGAAATTGCTTACAGACCTCATTTGAGCCTTATCAATTTTTGAAGAGCAGCACCACACACTGTGCCCATAAACAAAGACATTGCAATTGTGTAATCATGACGTCTCAGTTGTTCACAGTGACTCAACAAGACTCTGCTGCAGTAGCCTTTTGCCATGTTTTTGCCAGCCTCATCGTCAGCATCTAGTCACCAGTCATGACCAACCTTGTTATTTGCCCCCAACCAGATTTTCATTTCGTTTGCAATCCTACTGAAACGCACTGAATGTGGCTTGCTGCAATTTGCATAGCTGCCTTTAGACACCTTTTTGCCAGTCTAAGCTGCGCTATGCTGGCACAGCTAATTTTGAGCTAACACTCACACTTTCTAATGCACATTTGCCATAGTGAATGGTTGTGGACCCGAGCTGTCTTCCGCAGTGCAGCCCAGCTTGATTTGGCATAGCTTGCCTAAGAAAATCTAAGCATTAACAGTACAGCTCAATGCAGTGTATATAATTTTGTGAATGTCTGAGTCAGGTATAGAAGATAAGCCATCACCACGCAGCGGGGTGACACTCACTTACAGCCACAGCCAGGTTTAGGGAGGTAACTTCATCTTCCTCTGGTCCCACTGACATGGAAGGCTGAAAGATGGCGCCCGCAGGCAGCAGGAAGGACACAGTGTGATTGGAATAAGCTGTGATGTTCACTTTGGGTAGGTACCTTGTCCTGAGGGAGGAGGAGAGAGACCTCTTAGATGATATAAAGTCAGATTAGCTGTGATGACACTTCAGTTTGAAAATCACTGGCTTTAAATGTGCCAAATGAGAAGGTGCACAACAGTCATGTATGCATACAGTATGAGTCAAAGCAAATCCAATTTATAAGCATCCATATTTTATCAGAATAAGACAGAGAGGGGAAAAGAATCTACCTTACCTGTAGGTGTAAGGTCCCTTCTCTGTCACTATTGGCTTTGCGCCATATTGCAAAATCTCCAGGGGGTTTTTCACGTCAAAAAGCCAGAACTGCCTGTACACCATTGCCTCTGCGGACACCCAGTTGTCATAAGCTGTCGTTCCGGGCTCAATGACAGCTTCCTGCACCCCGCAGACACACAGACAATCTATTTTTAAACCAGCTTCAAGATTGCCAGCAGGCCAGCAGCCCCACTGCTGATACATCTGAACGATTTTGGCCCTAAGATAATAAAAAACAGGCATCTAGACCCCTCCAGTTTTGCTCTGTGCTTAGCCTTGCTGCCTCTTTGAAAATCACAGATTCTGTTGTATTTTTTTTTCTTCTGATGGCTTTTAACACAGCACACTTGTTTTCTGCATAGCTTCTTCTTTACCAGATGAAACAGCTTTCCAAAATGCACACCCCTCGCTCTGTTTCTCCTGATTCACCTTGATCACCATACACACACACACACATACACACACACTCTCTCTCCTCCTGTGTACCAAGCCAGAGTGAAACTGAGCACCATACCTTCGCCACTGTCCCTTCAATGATGCTGTCCCCCAGTGGGATAAGGATGCCTCCCAGGATGGCTACCACCGCCCCAAACACAGCTCCGGCTATCAGCCCACACCTTCTGTTACAACAGCCCATGGCGGCGTGCGTTTCCCTCCGTCCGACAGTCCGTCTGCCTGCCTGGCAGTCTGTTCTCCTTCTGTCTCTGTGTTTGTGGTGTGTGCTCGTGTGTGTAGGCTGTCTGTGTTTGTGTCCCGGCAGCAGCAGCGGCAGCAGCAGAGACAGCAGTACCGTCAGAGAGGAACTGACAGAACAGCAGAGGCCAGGTAAAGGTACAGATGCCTTTGGCAGTTGCTCAAGGGACTCCTTATAATGGCAGTTATATAATGACAAGAACGGCTGAAGGTTCAAAGGAGAGAAGGCACCCTGACTATCAGTAAGTGTTATCTGAAAGCTAATAACTGCCACATTAGAATGATGAGGAAGAGGGATTTGAGTCAGAGGTGGGACACAGGGAGGCAGTTGGCACCACGAAGTTCAGACACTGTGCATTTTTGAAACTCAGCCAGAGCAATGCCATCATTCTGTTTTATTTTTATTCTGTTATATTCTTTGCCTGGTGTTTTACTGTCTTCTATTCTATTCTATTCTATTCTACTCTACCTTCTTCCCCTCTCCAATTATCTTCAAGCTTCAATCTATGAAGCTGCAATAGATACCAGAGGCAAAGAAGATAAAAAGTAAGATAAATCCAGCTGGAATTGTCATGGCACTGCCATATTTTTACAAGCACAGACGGCTCTGATACAGAACAAAAGCATACCTGTGTTCACTTTTATGAAATTTGGGATAATTAAGTGAATTGCTCTCCTGGGTTATCTTGATATGTCACTATGATATGGAAGCCATTGATATCGTTGCAGTCAACATTGGCATTTTACTGGGTGCAGGTGTGCACGTGTTGCCCGACTGATGTCAAAGTCTAAATATTCCTCCTTTGTTCCCTTTGCTCAGAAACAAAACGACTGACACGATTCTTGAAAGAACAAATGTCACATGCATGTGTTGTGCCTCCGCCTTCCAGTTGCTTTGCAGTGATATTGTTCAATCCTTCTTCTCTCTAAACTATATCCCTCCTGATCCCCCTCCTGATTTCCTATTCCTGGGAATAATCCCTGCATAGGCTGGCACAGCACACTGTATTGCAGTCAGCTTTATTTGCTTTTGCCAGTGTGCAAAACCAAGATTTGGTTTCCCTTGCAATGATTCTGGCCACACCCCCAGGCATTTTAAATGTTAAACTGGCAATATGTTACATCCCATGGCAAGGCATGGTGCTGTGCCTATGGCCCAGCCCCAAAAACTGGCATCCTCCTCATCAGCAGTGTAAGTCTACTTTTTACCACTCGAGGGCAGCACCACCATTCCTTCACCTCACACACCAAGTCAGGACAGCATGGTTTGAATGCCTGATCCTACATTTATTTCAAGAATAACTTGAGACCCAGACATGTTGTTGTCTATTTTAAAGCAGATTCTTTTCAAAACAGAATGCATCTCACCTGACCGACTTCACCTTGTTATTCTCAGAAGAGCAATTCAAACCTCTGAACTGACTTCAACCTTGTGTGGGCATAATGTATGCACTCTCTGTTTCCCTGCCAGCTGCTATATGTGTTGATGTCTCTCATCAAAAACTTGTCATTGATCCCTTGCCTTGCCTTCATCTCATGTGCTTTTCAGGTGACTCATTTTCTCCCAAAAGGAATTTGCAATTCCTTGTGTCTGAAAATGACTCTGGTTATCACCACTTATGCTAAAGATTTTGAATAGGTCCTTGTTTTGGCAAGACCCACTCAGTCTTCCTACAGATTTTTCATATTATAACAAGTTGTTTCTTATAATAATCCCTGCTGAGGATACAGGTGACATTAAACACTGATGTGACCATTTCTGGAGAATGGCAGTGGGCTGCTGGCAGGTAACTAAGGTTGACTTTAAAAGAAAAAAAAACAGGTCATTATTAGACTGGCCAGATACAAGCATCAGTCTGATCTCCTCTTTATAACCCTCTCCTTCAAGAAAGAGAGAAAGGGCTAGCCAGCTCTTTGGGACACAGGATAAAATGTCCTTACGAGGACTTGAGTGATTAATAAATGCCACTGACATCACACTTTTAAACAAGGAGTCATTTAAAATGTTTGAAATGTTTATTTTTTAGCTATATGACTCCATAAAGGAAACTGTTTGCATGAATAGGCTGCTATATGCAATTGGTACTAAAATGTAAACACACATCCCTTGCCACAGTTGCTCCTGCCAGTGGTATAGTATGAGCCAACTTCTGCATCCCTGCACCTACAGATTACATTTGTGTGGTATGAACCAGGTTCTCTCAATCATCCAAAATGAACACTATGTACGTAAAAAGCAGGATGCACGCTTTTTATAACTAGGAGAGCTGTCTGTTTCCAAGAACATGCATAATCACCTGTGTACTCCATGTTCACAATGTTCTCTATGCTAAATAAAATTACATAACCTTTTTTGCCTAGGGCATGCATGCACCCTTGGTCTCTCAGCACCTTGTGCCTAGACAAGGCCTGGATGACAACAGGGAAACCTCCAACCAGCATAGGAGGTTTGGAATGGAAAGAACACGACCGCTTATTTGCATGTGCTCCTAAAAGGTCCATTTGAGATGAAAATGTTATGGAAATATATTGTTTACATCATATGAGGCTTGTGTAGCTATTTTAGCAGTTTATACCACCAACCAGAGGAGTGTCAGTTATATGTTAACTTTGAGGACTCACACTTAACATGGCCCAAAAGGCTAAATTACTCAAACTACAAACTGTAGCCATGCACCATTTAATGGACAGAGCTTGCCACTAACATTACTAGGCTTATGATTCTGTAAGGTGCTTGCCAGTGTGTAGCTTGTTGTGTTTTCTTTGTCCGAGATTAAACGTTTCACAATCAGCATTACGGTATAACCACACTGCATGTAGTCTCTCCCAATGCATAACATTATGACCAAGGATGCAGTGGTAAATATAAAGATTATAAACTGACCTCCAGTCACTGATCATCGCAAAGCAAACAACCTCCAATTATACAAAAAAAAAAAACAATATGCTCTTAAATCATGAATGTTTTCCCTTAAAAGGCCCTATATAACCTACATCAGTGTGAGCCTATATACTTTGATGTCCAGACAGGTGACACATTAAAGGAAAAACCAACATAAAGTGTCTTAGTAAGGTGTTGGGTCACCGTGAGCCACCAGAACAGCTTCAGTGCACCTTGGCATAGATTCTACAAGTCTGAGGAACTACATACTATGACTGTAGGAGTACTACGACTATAACATCTGTATGTCTGTTATGTTATATAGAATTAAATTTTATAAAGATTTATATCAGCGTAAAAAGTTGTGTAAACTATCCACAAATAAAGGGTTGGATCAACTGATTTGCTGGTTTACCCTCCATAATTTCCCCGATTTATTTCCACACACAAATAAATCCCTTTAGTAAGGGTTTGGTTTCCGGTGTGTCAAATTAAAAGTCCCCGGAAACGTAAAGGGCGATAGGGAACTTTTGTTCTTGTGGCAGGAAGTGAAGGTGGCTTTACCATCGCTGCCTGTGGAGACAACACACATACACACACATACAACACAGACACACACAACACAAGCCGCCGCTGCAGCGAATGGAGGCGAACGGGTGGGAGAGACATCGCCGAGGAATTGTTTTGCTATCGAAATTTCCCTCCCATGCTACTAGGAAACTGATACCATATTTTTTCAGCGGATAGAAGAAACGCCACTGGGTTTTTTGTTTTTAAATTTCGAATCGTTTCTTTTCACCCCTTTGAAAAGATCCATTGCCTCATATAAAAAAGGGCGTGTGTGCGGGGTGAGAGCGGTTTTAACCCTTGAATGTGGGTACTGTATATAGGTTATTTTATACATATATATTTTTTACACCGTCTGGGTCTGATAGACGCAGTCGAGGATGGGATGCACACTAAGCACAGAGGACAAGGCGGCGGTGGAGCGCAGTAAAATGATCGACAGGAATCTGCGGGACGACGGGGAGAAGGCAGCCAGGGAGGTCAAGCTGCTGCTTCTCGGTAAGGAGGAAGAAGAAGATGGGGGGGACTCGGTCGATGAACTTCGCTGTGTGTGTGTGTCTATGTGTGTGTGTGTGTCTATGTGTGTGTGTGTGTGTTACAACAGTGGGCTTAGGATACAGAGAAAGCCCACCTGCTTTTAAAACCGAACAGGCTTGGCTAATTCTGTAGTTGAGACAAGAAAAAAAAAGAGTGTTCAGTGTTAAAGGCGGTGTCAGTTTTGAACTAATAACTTTCAATTCCGCATAGCACACTCCCTTGCTACCTCTAGCCGTCAACTGTCAACTCCGGTCTCCAGCTGTGACATTTAAAAACAAAATCATTCATTTAATGTCCAAGCCTTTCGACAAAAGGTGGACTGGGTTTGTTACAGTGTGTTTTATGTGTGTTTATGGAGAGAAAGCTAAATTAATGGTTATTTTTTGGGCTGTTGACATTAGCCAGCTCCATCCAGCTATTGGACATCTGCAACATTGTAGCTCCGTTTTGTCTCTGTGGTGATTTGTATTGACTAAATCCTTTCAACAATGGCACATTTCCTCTCGTCTGGTCCAGTGCATTGCAGTGAAAAATAGGCCTGCCTCATTAGGGGCCCAGACCGAACTGAAATGGGGAGTGATGT
Organism: Holocentrus rufus; assembly: GCA_900302615.1. NCBI lineage: Eukaryota > Metazoa > Chordata > Actinopteri > Holocentriformes > Holocentridae > Holocentrus > Holocentrus rufus. The sequence continues at coordinate 3,493 of OMLF01048625.1, read as the reverse complement.
GACCCACCAGAAGCCCCCTAAAATTGTGTGTTTAGTCTTGTGGGTGTGCTTCAAGGTTAATTCCGTTATTTTCATGCATACCAGGTGTGGGCATCATTTCAAAATTCCCCGGGGTTTGTTTGATTGTTTGTTACACTTGCATTGTCTCTATTGATTTGGAGCACTGTTTTCCTTCCAGTGTTTGTAAGGCAAAATTTTACACCCAGATTCCCTCTAAATCCAAGCAGTTTAAGAGTACACTGTGTACAACAACAGTTACAGAGTTGTCATTAAAACCCATAAAAAAGCCCTTTGTGCAGTAAATGCAGGAAATTATAATAACGAGGTCCAAGTCAAACAAGCATAATTTAGTTTTCTGGTAGTAGCCACACAAACTTAAGCAAAAACCAGCCGCCATTAAAGCTAAACAAGTTAGTCATGAGGTTGTCATAGGTTTAACTTTGACATTTACAGTTTGTAATTTAGGCTTTTAGCAGATGCTCTCGTCCAGACTTACAGTGAGCACAATTGTAAAACAAGGGAGCATTTGTCAAGCATCATCAGCGGGATAACTATATGCAGTTCTGAGAGAAATTACCATAAATCATTATAAATCATTGACAGATGGTTGATGATAAGTGCTGATGTTGTGTTGACTCCAGTTCATGTAGCATTAGCAGTGGCCATTTTTTTGCCTGTGATTGTACGCCTGCTGCCAGTGAACCAAATCATTCCAGTGACACTTGGTTCAGAGAATATTATCAGACCCAAAGAGCCATCTGAATGTATATATGTTGCTTTTCCTTTTGCAAAATTAACTTGGACATGGCATATGAATGGTGCAGTACACCTGCCAATGACTTTTTTCTCCTTCTACTTTATTATTATAATTTCCAGCAAATTCATTACATGGAAGCTTGTCATGCTTTTTGCCCTCTCTGGCAGTTGTGTAAGTAGTGTTATATTCTGTAGCTTATATTGCTTGGATTTAGAGGCCGCCTAAGTGTAAACTAGTGCCCTTACTTACATGGGGGGAAACACTTACCCTTGTCCATATAGACTGCTGGTGAAAAACTTTTCCATCAGCCCCTTAGCAATCTAGCTTTGGGAAATGTTGACATGCACACACATGGTATGTGGGTCACCAGGGCAAGTAGTCTGAATCTAATGCCATTAGGAAGCCAATACGTGACAGAAGTGCTCTGAACAATAGATGCTGATGGCTTTTCTGAACAACCTTTTAAGCCAGATCTAATTAATCAACATTTCTTATGTGTTAAACATGATACAGGAGCAAAATTGTCACTTTTTTTTGTGATGATCACTGTACTCTAGTTCAGGAGAGTTACGAAACAACGCGTTCTTTACATTTCTTGGGAGCTATAAATGACACGTAGCTTGACGTTTGTATTGTTGGGTTTGGGCAAGTGTGTACATATTTTCTTGTCACAGGTAGACTGCATTCCTCAGGTGCTTGGAGGCCAGATGGGGCTTGCTGATTCAAAGCAAGCAAGTTAGGTCAAGTTTCTGCTCCCTTGCCGCAGGGAGGAACATGGGTTATCACCAACCGTTCTCCTGACACAAATACTTCCTAAATAATTCCCAGTGTTATGTCAGTTAACCACTGTTGCTGTTTTTGGTAGTGTGATGTCTGGCTGCAGAAACATCAAAGCAATGGATTGTTAAATCCCCGGTGTTCTCCTTTTAGTGGTCTGCCAGGACATGCGGTTATACGGGGAGATATTTTGGCACCATTGCATGCCATTTGTGTTTGATCCATTCAGTTTGGTAGCCAGGTAACGCACGCAGCCTCTTCAGGTTACAAGCAGAAGTGATATGTAAAAGACAAGACAGCCAGGGAGTTCGGGAGAAAGGAACAGAGGGCCTGTAAGCTGAGTATACTGCTAATGACTGAGGCATTAAAAATGGAAAAGCTCCACTGCAGTGAAGCGGAGGCCAGAGCACCAGTGTGGTTTGTTTACCTTGACAATAAACAGTCGGTGAAAAGATGCCGTCTCGAAAGTGCCTGATTTGCAAGCACTATCGCAGCAGTTTTGAGGTGTGCTCTTTTCTAAACACGACTTGGCCACAAAGAGAGAAAGTCAACAGACTCTGGGGTTTGGTTGTAACATTCCCTGTGGAGACGTATTGTACTCTGCTATCAGAGAACCACCGGTCGTCTCTGCATGTGGAGCTGACCCCCCACTTGATGCTGCAGCGTAGATATGTGTGTACAGGGCGGACACTTGATGATTTGGTGTTTGGTAGGGTGCCATTTCATATGACGTTGTCCTAAATGTTGGTTCCAGGCACACAAAGGTGCATGAGCTGTCAGTGTCAGCGGTGTGATGTCATTACACTGATGTCGAAACCTCAATTTGCATGAAAAATGATTTGAATCTCAGCCAGTCCGCATGCTCACTTTCAAGTTGGAACAAGCTGGCAGGCTCAGGTGCCTTGTGCAGATAGTGAAGGTGATCTTTTTGCTGGAAAGAGAACATATTTCTTATTCAGCGCTTCCTCTGCACGTGACCCTCATTTTATTTCTGTCATCTCCAGGCTCCAATTACTCTACTATTCATATCTACATGCTAAAATAGATTACAATCTCCTCAGCCTAATTACTCTTGTTATAGTTGTATTACGACTGCAGTGAAGTTTTTATTAATAACCTCTGGCCTTTGCCTTACTTCTGTCACTGCTCCTCTTTGTGAATCTTTTTGGATTAAATCCAGATATTTTACAAGATCCCGTAACTGGCATTTCCAAGTTGCTCCCAGTCTCTCATTGCTGTTGCCATCATTAAACATTTAGTTGAACAGTTTTCCATGCCAGTGTGTGTGGGAAACAATCTTTTGCCCATTGATCTACTTGTTGGCAGATCGATCCCAGTGATTTAGCTTTGTCATTTCTCCTGGTGGGTAACACTGCTTGGAGGCTGCTGGAATCCTTCATGAGTGACTCATACTTAAATCCCCCCAGAGGGAGAGGGAAAGAAAAAAAGAGGAATTGGATAGTGAGTAAGAGGGAACAATAAATCATAATGAGAAAATGAAAGTGTGAGAGAATGTAGCGGAATGTAAAAGAAGAAAAGTCATATATATATATATATATGTCTATCTGTGTGTGTGTGTGTGTGTGTGTGTGTGTGTGTTTTCATGTGTTGGGGGTGGGGGTAATAGGATGGGTGGACATTTACATCTCAAATTCCAGGTGCCAGTTCCTGTTGTTGTTGGAAAATGAGTCCTGTTTGAGGCTATACAGTAATATACATCCTGGTTTTAGTCTTTAAGGGGCAATAAAAGCGACTGTTCCATTTTAATCATTTCCAGATTTTTGCCGTGGTGATGGTTTTCTAGCAGCGAGGCCAAATGACTGCAGAGGACACGTTGCACGTTGACATAAACTCTCGTCGCACTGGATAAAACTTTTACCAGGGGAGGTCCTGTGATTTGTAATGAGGGCAAAGACTGACTGTGATTTAATTTCTATGCAGATCTTCATGTGTGTAGTT
>OMLF01048624.1:0-23976 GCA_900302615.1 Holocentrus rufus | reverse complement strand
AACAGCACCTGCACGGAAGTGTACAATTTCCACAAGGGACAATATGTTGATTACATATCATAATGATTTCTGTCGTTAAATACACAAAAGTCCTTTTGCATCATCCTTTATTTAGGAGCTATATATGTATCATTTAACCTATTAGAATCCAGCAGGTTGATGGTGGATATTTATAAGTTTGGTGCAAATTTTAAAATAAAATTCAGCACATTTTTAAAATAAAATTCAACACATTTTTTAAATTCTACACAAATGTAAAAAAAAAAATTACACAAAACTTTAAAATTACACAAATAAAAATTTTTACAAATTTTACAAACTCTAAAACTGGTAGGTCTTAAGGGTCAGTAAATCATTACCACATTAACCTTGAGACACTAGTGAAATTACTGTAAACAAATGCAACCATTGCCAGTAAGAGTGGCAGTCTCTGCTAGCCTCTAGCTTGTATTTTACATTGTGGCATAATGTGGGATTTGGTGGTAAATCTGTTCTTTGAGGAGAAATAGTAAAAGGTTTCAGAATTTCTGGCAACAGAAGGTGGTGGAGGGTGTGAGAGTCTGATGGAAAAATCACTTCTACAAGATTATCCTCTTCAGGACAATTTCAATATTTCTGAAGTTAGGCTGTATTTCTAAATCCTCTAACACTGTGTCTGTTGAATAGAACAATTACTTATTCATTCTGTGCTGACTTCTGTTCCCTGGGGGCTTGCTTTCAAAAGGACACAAGGGCAAGCGCACATGAAAACAAACTATGCAAGTTTTAGATTTTCATCTTTTATCTTGTTAAATCAACTGGCAGTGGCTACCAACGTTCCAGATTTTGGAATAGAGCACTCTTTTTATTTTGTTGGTCGACCTTATTTAGGCTACATCTATCAGAGTAAAGTGATTTGGAGCTACAACTGATGGACGATAACAGAGCAAGAAAACACAAGCAGAGGGGATACAACCTGTAGCAGCAAGGCTAGCGGACTAAAGACTGAACGTTTTGAATCCAAAAAGGGCATTTAGGGTGGTTTTCACAGATGGCTCAATTGTCCCATATAGTTCAAGTGGAGCCCAAAATTTAGCAGCAATTTTGTCAATTCTAATGCAGTCAGCAAAATTGTTGTATTTACTCATAGACACCATGGTAGAGAAGTCAGATATACAGGCTAACTTCAAAAATACGGAAATACCCATTTAATTTTGAGAAATGCTAGCCCTAACACCTAACCTTTAAAAATTATGGCGACTCAATAAGACAATAGTTTAGCGGGAAATTTCACATGACTATCCTTTAACAGATGAGCTGTTGAATGTGGGAGGATGGGGTATACCTGAATGTCCAGGGATCCTCTTGGTAACTGTGTTGCTGAGCAGGTCCCATAGCAGGAGGTCACCAGATCGCCCCCCACATAGTGCTGTGTTCCCGTCCCAGCAGAAACACCTGCACCCACAAAGACTCTATTAAGTCCTGTTGACATGGCAATTATCGCTCCACAGCAGGATGACTGCTCGGCAAGAGAAGCAAGAGCTTTCCACAGGCAAAGACATGCATAGTGCACCGTTCCTTGAGGTTCCATCACAAGCCCTTGCTTTGTAATTTACCAGTTTTACCACAAAATTTTGCACAACCATGGATAAGAAAATGGTAATGTCAACACCAGCAGACAGGGACTACAAAGTTGCAGCGTAATCTGCAGGGTTCAGAAAGCCAAATTTAAGACATTCACCTGGAGCTGAATTTGAGAGTAACTGAAATAACAAAATGTAAATGGTAAGTCTGAGATAAAGAAATAAGTTTCATGAAGTCCAACTGTGTTTAGTGAAGCAGATGGGGTGCATATTGTATTAACCTGTTTGGTATTAATCTGAGTGGACCAAGAAATGACAAAGAAACTTGTCATTGTATGGTATGGTAATTAGATTATTATTTTTAGACTTCTTCAGACTTTGAAGCACCCACTGATACGGTGATATGTTCATTTACAATGACCCACTATCACCAGACTGAATAAACCGCATCTTCTCTTTAAGACATCACATTCCCCTCCTGCTTTAGGTATAAAATATGACATTTTAGGAAAGAGTGCGTGATCTTACCTCTGCTCCTCCTCAGCTTTCACTGATGAAATCACCATGCCTGTCTGGACATCAATAACCTTCAGACAGGAGTCGGCACCGACACTGAGAACATGTCTGCTATCTGTGGAAGCAAAAGCACACTCCTTAGTTTGGAGCACAGCTTCATAGAGCCAGTGGATTCACTGTCAGCTCTGTCTGTCTGCTGCATTTGTTCTGTTTTTGGGTGCTCAGTTCCTACCATATTAGAGGATTACTTGACATTTCACTTTTACGTTTTACATTTCAGGTTGTAGACTTGAGGGATTCACCGCCACTCCTCTGACTACAGGGCAGTCTCTCTGACCCTTAGATCACACAGCCACCCAGTGAACAAGTACCACTATAAGACATGCACTAGCTAGCTAACCAGCTCCTCAATGGGACTGGTGAAGTACTGGTGTGAACCAAGAGGAATTAGCAGCAGTATGCCATAGGTGAATATAGAAAGTCACCAACTAGCATTGTGCTTGTTTTCAGAGAACACAAGTTACATATATAACCTACCAATTTCAGCCAAACCAAATATGCCTCAAAGCTAAATTTGTGTGCCCTTGACAGAAAAGTTTGAATTCCACTACAGTCTGGTTATGGATGTTGATGTTTTTTTCCACTGGACAAAAGGTGTGAACTTTAATTTTACATTAGACATCATGCACACCAACCAAATCTAAAAGCCATAATACTCTGGATGGTTGTAGGCATACCAGGACTAAAAGCCATGTGGTGGATGGTTCCAACGTGGCAGTGGACTTGCTGAAGTATTCCATAGCTACTGGTGTCCCAGATGGTGGCAGTGCCATCTTTACATCCTGATACCAGGAGAGTGCCCGCTGGATTCAGACCAATGGTGTTCACCTAGAAATGAAGGTTGAAAAAACAAAACAAAGCTAATACATTTTAATTCCTTTTGAACTTCTGAACTATTTGCATTGGTATCACATACTTTCCATAAATAAATTCAAAAGCCCCATTTGCTGATGCCTTTACCAACTAAGTATTATTGAACCTGATTTTGACAGCCCTCATCCAAAACATTATTATACATGAACTTATGAGAATGCAGAAAAAAACCTACTCCCTTAACCATCAGATATAGTTGTGTTATGTTTAATTTTTTTTTTAAATGTTCAAACTGCAACTGCTTAAGATGAATTCCATAAAGTTCTGGGACCATAAATGTCAAACTACATTTAAGTACTGTGAGGAGTTAAACATATTTGTCAGTTTTTGGATTTGATAGTTTGTCCCCCTGAGTTTTCTTTCAAGTAGCTTATTTTAATCAGAGGTATACTTTGCTATAATGTTAATATGGATGATACTACATGGGTTTGATAGAGTGTATTCTGAATTACTGAGAGGGGAGGGATTTACACTATGCTTGTATTTCATTAATAATCATGCTCTTTCACAATGTGAGATTTTTTTATTTGGACTAGCAATATAACCTTTGGAGTATTCTACAGCAGTTTACTTTCATCGTTTTTAGCTACTTTCCAGATTTTGAACAACTGTTATTAATCGCTTAACATAATTTAGTTTGGAGACTCTGGTGGTTTTTGAAACTGCAGTGTAATTTCAGAGAAAATATAAAAATCTGAAAATTCTTCAGAGGGCATTTGTTGTGCATGACATTTTACATTATGCAATGGGAAATTTCTTTTAACTAAAACTAAACGTACCCAGGCTTCATTGACCACATACATGGCAAGAATGCCTCACAGCAGCCAGGTCCTGTGGGACCAGAACTTAGCTTTGTAGCACTTACTCTTGTTGTGGTCTCCATCTAGTACCTTGCTTGTATTGTTCTGAAATCTCAGATGTACGTCGCTTTGGATAAAAGCGTCTGCTAAATGATAACTGTAACTGTAACTGTAAGAATGCAAACATTTTACAGTTAGTACAGACACTCTCAGCTTTTGATTTCTTAAGTGTCATATATGTTAAATATGCTCCCTGTTCGTCTGGATTCAAACCCCACTACTGTATGTCCCATTTGTGCAACCTCCTTCTCTTATTCTTTGTCTATGATTCTTTCTGTATGAATCAAGTAAATCAGATGTAAATTGCAACCAAATTGACATGCTATTTATGTTTGGTGTCATCACACCAACATTCAACAGCACAAACGTTACCATCTTCACTCACCCCAGCATCATGTTCGAACTCAGCCAGCAGGTGAAACTGGGATCTCTTTTGACTTGATGTATTATCAGACGTACGCTGCCAAGCCTGCGACATAAAGAAATCTGTACATGTAATGACTGCTGCTCTAGTTTCTAAATAATATGGTTTTCATGGATACTTACTCGCTTGCAAGAAAATTGTATTTGAACATTGGTGGTGGTTTGGCTTGCTCTTCAACTGGCTGGCATTACCTGAATAATTTCTCAATGTAACAACACATTATGTAATAATGACACATTTTGTAATAACTTTGCAAAATGTAAAAATTTTTGTTTTGTTTTTGTTTATTATTTTTGGTGTTGCTACATAATAATGTAGCAACACCATTGTAGCAACACCATTTTGTAAAAACTAGTCACATTTTGTAACAAACCTTTTAATTACAAAATATTTCCCGCATTTCGAGAAAAATTTAATAATTCACTGCATTATGTAATAAGTTATTATAAAATGTAGAAAAAATTGTTGCTTTTTGTATTCAAGGTTTTTTTTAGTTAGTACAAATTCAGGAAAGAGGGAAAAATCATTTTGGAAAGTTATTACAGAAGGTGTTGTAATTATATAATGTGTTGTTACACTCCCCATTACTAAGAATCTACACTATGAAATTTTCATCTGTATTATTTTAAACTATGGAGAACAATAAGCAGATAACCACATTAATCTTAAAACCTGCACTGTTAAATAACAAATATCCTCCGTGGACATCGCTGGCTGATTGTGACCCTTCTTACCTTGACAGTGGAATCCCAGGATGCCGTGTATAGCCGGTCATCATACCAACACATTTCACTGACAGCGTCGTCATGTCCCATCAGGGTGTCCTGACGCCTGCCGAACGGTATGGAATAGAAATAGCTAGGGGAGAGAAATGCATGTAAGCAAGCAGGAAAATTAACACATGCAAATGATCGTGAACATCAAATCAAATGTGCATACATACACATTGTTGTCCCATGAAGAACACACTACTGTTTTATCATCTGGCAGCATCAAGCATGATGATAGTGCCTGAAAAGTGTTTCAGTACAGGGTTTGTTTAAGTGACAGATAAGAGTTTGAGAAATTAAACAAACAAAGACAGGCAGAGAGACAAAAGAGCTGAGGAGAGGAATATTTCGACTTCTGCATACCATGTTGGAGAAAGACATGCTTCTCTGGAAGTCATTCAGCTCTTTGGAAAACATTTTTAAAGTTGAATCTGGAACAGAGAGGGCTAAAGTTCCAATGTTGCACAGTTTAAAAGAAATATGATGATTGAGACTACAAGGTTCTCGTCATTGTCATGACCCAACGATAAGTTAGTTACATGCATACTTCCACGTTTTTTGTCAGTAGAGTTTAAACAGTCCTTACTTGAATCGACCCTCAATTTTGCACAGTGTTCCTTTAAGTTTGTTTTTCTAATTTGCATGTATTTGTTTGAAGAGTTCACTTAAAATGAGCTTAAGAGAAATTTTTCCAGACCTTGTGATGTGGAGAAAATGGCTGCTCCATCTCGAGTCACAGCAATGCCTGTCACAGCCCTGTTTGTTGACGCAGTTTTGTTGAATTAATTCAGCACAAGCACAAGCAGATTCAATGCAAATAACACAGTGAAAGAAATGCAAAAAATGGAGGACTCACTACTCACACCTACAAAAAATACCAAATAAATAGATACTTTTGGTGCTTATTTCATGCTAACATGCAATTAAATTAATTAATTAAAATTCTGCATCAGTGGGTAAGACTTGATTTCAGCAGTTTTGAACATGGTGTGACAACTGCCAGTCACAGCATCTCAGAAACACCCATCACCCAGGATTTTCTAAGCTACTCAGTCTGCAGTTTACTGACAATGGTGCAATAAACACAACACATTCGGATGTTTGCAGTGACAGAGCGATGGCAGAGTGAGAATTTGGTGTAAACAACATGAATCCTTGGATCCATCTTGCCTGGTGTTAACAATTCAGACTAGTGGTGATTTTTTTTTCACATTGCTTCCTCGTACCGAACTCAAACTCTGCAAAATGCTACGGAGTCAGCATTCATTTTCAGTAAAGAAACAATCAATCGATGTATCAAAACAATCAAAATCAATGTATTGTGGAGCACCATGCAGGACAGTGAGCCTTCCAGCACGAACTTCACCCTGCTGAGCTTACTGATACTCAGTGATTACACTATCAGCACCTTACTTACTCTTTATGTATTTTGTGGCTGGATAGGATTTTCAGGTTGCCCATGTTTCCCCAGGCCAATTTTCTGCTCTCCTCAGTCAGGTCTTCAAATGAGGAGTCCTCACTAGGAGAACCTACAAAACGAAAGAGGAAGAATTGTAGATAATAAATAATATAAATTAACATCCTAACTATGGCTCTGATGAGCAGTGAACACTTCAGTCACCTAAAATTATTCTTTTCTGGTTTTGCTTTTCAAAATGGGTGAGCAGTCCATTACACCTGCTTTTGCTAGCAGCTGTACTACTACTTTCTAGCTTATAGGATAGATTTTGTATTTTTCAGTCCAGGCCATATCAAAATGTTGATAACTATCATTTATAATCATACATAGCACAACCTCACTGCTAGCTATCACAGCCAAACACAATTTCCAAGATTCCAATTCAAATGAACGCAGCACTAGCTGAATTAGCAGCAGAAAAGTGGGGATGCATACAAGGCAATGCATTATCATAAATGCTAAATAAAACGTGTTACCTGGAGACAGTTCGCTAAGCGGTGTGTTGATGCTGGGGCTTCGTGTTATGTTGTGAAAGCGGGGTGTGATCCTCTGAGGATGAGGGCTGGTGAACAGTTGTTTGGGTGTCTGGCCAAACTCCAGGATCTGGGTCAGCATGGCGATTCTCTCGTCTGGGTCCTCAATGCTTTTCAGAGACACAACAAAATTATAATATTAAGTGCATTGAATAATATCCTGTTTAATTTCAAGATATTTCTTGAGGGATTTTTTTTTTATACCTATCACAGTCGATGCCACCTTCATAGGTCAGGGGATGAAACACTGAAAACCAATGACATAAGTATTAGTTATGTCCACTTTTGGTGGTCTAGGTGTGTAGAGCTCTAGCTAATAGCTATTTTACCATTATGGGCTGCAACAGCTTCACTTCCTCTTTGTTTGAAGCCAAACACCAGGTCAATCCACTCATGAAGGTGCTCTGATACATACTGACTCTCCAGCGCTATTTTATTCTTTTGAAGAAAATCATCAGCATCTGCAAAAATACAATAGCATATATATATTGTAAGGGCAATTAACTTTAAAGGAATACTCCACTGTTTTGGGCAAAATGCTCATTTTCTGTCAGACTGAGACAAGATGTTCGATACCATTTTCACCTCTGTACGTCCACTGCTTTGGTTCTGAATGTTAGTATTTCCTGTTAGCTTAGCACAAAGACTTGAAGTCTACTGGAGTCATTAGCCTAGCTCTGTCAAGGTGAAAAAAATTTACCTTACAGCAACTATATAAGGAGCTACCTGAGGCCCATGGTGGGAGAACAACATCTCCAACTGAGCTTCCATTCTGCCTCCTCCCCAGATCAAGACTCAGTCTGTTTTCCAGGAAGCTGGAGTCATTTCCATAAAATTCTGGAATCAACTGCAATACCGGGGAGAAAATTCAAGAGAAAATTTTGTCAAAGAACTTCCCTCTAAAGAATCAAGAACCAAGATGACCTCACCTTCAAATTTATACAGGTAAATTATCACAATTGCATATAAGTTACATTTGTATGACCATTGCAGGTAGAAAGTGAGTACATTTTTTAACAAGCACTATCCAGTTCATCATTAGTTACTAACTAGCGGCATAGCCAGTGAATAGCATGGCTGATTCTGATTTGTTTATTTTGGTGTCAAACTGCAAACTCTTCCCTGTACAAAACCTTCATTGAGGCTTGACCACAATGTTAAACTGACAAAATGTACAGTGTAAGTATGTAAGTTTGTTTTTTTACCTCTTTGAAGTCAGTTGCGCCCTCTAAGCAATTTTTCCATGTTTCACCTATGCTGTAAACAACAGACAAACATAAAATGTATGAAAATACATTTTACACACATATATAGGCATATACTATTAAACACAATTTGCACTGTCCTATGATCCATGCTTTATTAGATATGATTGTAGGATTGATGATTTTCAAGCGGCATTATTTTATTGACAGTCTAAATGAGCACACACGATAAACATTTTATGCTCAGGATATTCAAATCCGTAAGGGTGTTTGCGATGGTTGATTGACAGCTAACCTATTAAACATCCGATCTGCATGATCATAGCGGCCATTCTGGACACACAACATGTGCTCTGGAGCTGTAAGGGAAAAGACACAGACATGAGCATGGTTTCAGGAAAAAAGTCCACAAAAGGAAACAAAATCAGCTTGATTTTTTTTAGGTAGATTTTAGTTGATGCAGATTAGAAATGTACAAGACAGATATTCCAAGGACACATGAACGCAGCATTAGCTGACTAAGCAGCAGAACAGTTAGAAAATATCCAATATGAGGTTGGAGCACTGATAAACACACTGAATGCAGGGTGTGTTCACAATGTTTCCATACATGTTATGGCTGTGTTTTATATGCTGAACTGAGATATATGACGTACCAATTCTGACCAGGTAAAAGAGGACGTAGCCTGGAGATGAGTAGTGACTCCCATACATGAAACACGGCTCAGGCATGCCTCTGTAGCGGGCCTGTGTGCAGGAGAACAGATTGCTGGTTACTGAGGACATTTCAACTTCATTTACCTATGCTATCAAACTTTGGTGAGGTAAAAGCAGACCTACACTACAGTAACACTGCAGTTACACAAGCACAACATCTCACTCAGAAACTTCCATGCTTAAAAACAGCAGAGTAATAATTATTTACACAATGCATCACGTGTAACCATAGGAACCGAACCAGTGGACGTACAGAGGTGAAAATGGTATCAATCATCTTGTCTCACTCTGGGTAAGTCAGAAAAGGGTATTTTGGCCAAAACGTTGAGCATTCCTTTAAGTAAAAGCTGTAATACTTTTTCTAAATGTGTTGGAGAAAAAAGGACATTAAAATCAATGAATACAAGTATAAATACACTTCTATACATCAGGTTCCTTTTCAAGTTTATTACTGCTCAAAATGAAATTTCCCTTTTTGCAAAGAGGGCAAATGTACACAGTTTTTCACAGCTGTCATCATACATTGTCTTCTAGGGGAATGTCTACTTTGGAAAAAAGAAGCTCAGAAAGTTGGGTAGAGCCAAAACTATGCCAGACAACACACATAATACACACCCATCACATGTAAGAATATTTTAAAAAGTAACAAAACCCCAAACCCAAATCTGTGTGAAGCCTGACCTCTAATGGTGGAAAGTAGGGTTGCAGGTCCTTGGTAACAGGTGATGTCACCACCTGTTGTACTCTCTTTGGGGTTTAGTTACTCTTTAATGTTTGCTTCTTGCCCTAAAACTTGCCTTAAAACTCAAGGACTCTGGGAAGATTTCCAAAGTACAATACTGAAGCATTAATGGATGTTCTTCATAAGCCTGAGGTAAACTTGAATTGGTAAGTTTATCTGAGCAAAAGCTAAAAAGATAACAGCGTATTTCTCACCAGTAGTCTTTCTAGTCGCTCTTTGTTCAGGGCTCCCACTGGCTTGCTCAGGTCTCTGAATGTGGCAGAGTTTGTCATATCTAGGAGACAGAGGGGAGAGTCTCTTTGCAATAAACAACAAGTCACAGTATACGTTTCATAATAACATCTGTCAGTTGATGGAGGCTTTTATCCAAAGTGTCTTACAATATCAGGAGTGCAATACATTTAAAACCTGGGTGGACACAGTTGGAATCAAACCACTGAAATAAGTTTTGTAAGATTAAATCCTCTTCACTTCTGCTGGTCCCATTGGTGGGTTTGTTACAAATGCTTGCTGTACAGCCGAGCTTTGTCCGAACCCACAGAACTTTATTCTAAATTCTAGTTGCGATCACAACGTTTCCAAAGATCACAAATATATCCTGCTGAATTCCGGGAAAATGTGTATAAAATGATGCACAAGACATGCAAATATTTTCTGTTTGATGTAATGCTGCAGCCACAAAACAATGGCATCGTAGGTTTGAATATTTCACTCAATATAATGTGATGTAGCTTCAGTGAAGCTGCAACCAGCAGATACACTATATGGATGTGACACTGCCCTACAATATGGAAAAAAATGCTTTGTTTTCTAACTTTGAAGCTACTTTAAAAAAAATCAGAGTTTAAGGAGCTAATGCTCTGATGCTAATACAACAGACATAGTTGGGGCTACTGCAATAAAGAGGATCCACACTGATTGCTGTACCGATAACCTACCCAGCTGTGTGCTGGTGTAGTCATCAATGACCCAGGGGAAGATGGGATACTGGGAGAGGTCGTTGCAGCTGCGGTCGGCCAGGTTGTTGAGGTGCAGCAGATACTCATAGTTACTAAGATGGCCGCGTTGCCACTGCAGCATGTAACTCTCCGCTGTGTGTTCCGTCACATGGTTCTCTAAGCAAAGTGTAAGAAATGTCAAGGTGAGCTGGATCCAGTTATGAAGGTATCATAAAGCCTGACTGCTATGAGTTTTTGAAGGCTGATATGTTTTTGGATTGTTACTGATAGACTTGGTGCTGATGTTCAATTTCCTTCAATTTGACTATTTTAAAGCTAAAGCAATTTTTAAAAATGACAAGCATTCAGTTTCTCCCACTATGTTATTGGTGCCAGGCGGAAAATGCCTCTGAAACAGCATTTATACCAATGATAATAAACCACTGTTATAACTGAACTTCCATTAACATAATAAGCAATTAATGTAAAAACAATATCCAGCTAACAGGATACTAACACTGCGAATGTAATAAAATGCCCATTAATGTAAAAATGTTCATCCTGTTAACATAATAATTATTAAATTAATGTATTTTATTATTGACAGGAATTTTTAGTTTTTAAAGATTTCAAATATAACAAAATTTGTTATAATTACACTAGATAGTTATTCACCTCTTTAATTTTGTTAATGTATACTTGTAAACAACCAAACCTGTGAGTGGATAACAGTTACATTGGCAATTATTTTTATCACATTAATAGAAAATAGATCACATTAACAAGATTATTACAGTATTAACTGCAAATTCATGTTAGGTTATTACATCCACATCTGCAGGAAATCTGCAGGGAATCTGATTAAATGTTGCTTTAGAGCCAATTCAGGTTAAACTGTAGGATTAATCAGTACTCCAGTATATATCTGATTTAATAACCTACATCAAATCCATTATATCACAGGACTGCCGCACTGACTGGCCAATATTACATTTTTAATAAAAGCTCACTCTTGGTAAACCCATGCATTGGTTTAATTTTGTCATTTTGTTGTGCAAGTAATGGAGGTGAAAACTAAAAGTTATAGTTGTATGTTTAAATAAAGACCTTTTACAGGTAAATTTGAATTAAATATGACACCAATTTCACAAGTGAAATACTATTGCATGAACCATGAAGATGGATTGGATACTTTGGATACTTTCTTCAGGACCTGAAGAAACAAATTCACTATTTGCTCAGTTTTCTTACCCAGAAAAGTGGCAATGTAGTAATAGATTTCATCTCGGTCTGCAGTGTTGTAAAACTTCAGGTAGATGTCGGAGCAGGAGTCGTTCTCAGTACAAAACACCTCAAGACCCTAACACACACACACACACACACACACACAGTGTGTGTTACTGACCAAGGCCATCAAAGGGAGATTCAGCATTTGAAACCATCTAAGCCTCATTAAGTGCCCTGACATTTACTAGTGATCCAAGATTAAAGGAAATATCTCATGATAGCAACTTTGCACTTTTTTAAAATATCAAGCAATGAACTTCAGTCAATTTTATTTATTTTTTTTGTGTGAAGTAAAAGTAAAAATCTACTTCAGCTCAGTATTAAATTCTTCAGACAAGGATTAACTGCTACTGCGAGCTGTGTGAGAGGATAAGATAGCACCAAAGTGAAATGTGCTGTGCCTTTTGATGAATGAACTATATTTTGACAATACTGGACACTTAATTGGTCACAGGTCAATATGACAGCATGTACTAAGGTATGGGAAATCACTGGGGAGAAGTGAAAAGATAATGTCTCTCTGGCATCAATAAAGTCTCACATGATTATTACGAAATGGAAATGACTGGGTGACGTGTTCTCAGTAAAACCCTAATTACAGGCCTGTTGCACTCACCAGCGGCCTGAGTCCATGCCTTCTTTTGTAGATCCGCCTGATCCTGTGGAGCTTGATTTGAATCACCTGCTCCTAAAATGTCACATAGCATCATATAATTACCTGCAGTGAATTACAGTATAAATGCACCATGGAGACTGGGGCGCCACAGACTGGACAGCTCACCGGATAGCCGTTGAGTGGCTGGAAGTAGAGGTTTTCATCTGTTATGCAGACGTGGCCCGGGTTGGACACCAGAGGCATGACCATCTCCACCGCACACTCCATGTGAGGCTTCTCTGCAACGCTCTGGAAGCTTAACACCCAATTCATATCACTGTGTCATCCAGCTGCCAACTCCGACAGCAATAATACATTTTCTTTAAATGTGCCACTTCATAGACAGTTTGTAGCAGTTGCTGAAAATAATTAGCATATGGTTCAAAGGATTAAAGGATTCTATGAAAGTGTATAGGTGGCGATATTAAAATAATTAAAACCTCAAATGAAAATGCAGTGTCACAGTGGCATCAGAATTTCACATACATGTATATATTATTTGGGTCCAAGTTCACAATGAAAAGCTAATTTGCATTTTCAAACTAGAATAGGCATTCTCTCACAAAATGAAAATGTCAGACATGTCATTTTCAAAGATTTACCCTGCTGGGTGGTTAGCAATATTCAAATGTTAATTCAAAATTGAAAATTAAAATGCATTATAATGTAACTTAATTTTCCACTTATGCATGCAATATTTGAGTCACAATTAACATTTATATTACATTTCCATTTGAATTTTCATCACATTGTTGAACAATTTGATTATGAAAATGAAAGCGGCAACTGACATTTCACTTTCAAAGACTATATCCTGCTATACAATGGACAATATTCAAATGTTAATTCAAACATGAAAATGAAAAAGTGTCATTTGTAATCGTATTTCAGTACTCTCCTTGCATTTGTATTTTCATGTTCTGAGAATGAAACACTTCTGCTTTATGTGGACATACCTGTTTTTGTCAAATGATGATCTTGCCAGTCGTGATTGTAAATTAGCCTCAATCTAGACATGGATAAGAAAAAGCACAACCTTGTAAAGTGGATGGTAACAAAAGTCCTTAATAGCAAAGTATTATCAACCTTTTTTCAATTAATTCATTTCAATCCCATCCAATAAAACATAATAATGTATTTTTGAATAGCCTGCCCTGTTCATGCACAGCACTTGAAAAACAATATTGACCAGTAGTTCACTGTTAGATGTTTATCCCTGAAAATTTTGATCCTTCTTCTGGAGGAACACCTGCAATCCAAGTGGCTAGAGTTCATTCATTTTTGAAACAGCCAGCTGTTTCAATCTCTATCTATCTATCTATCTATCTATCTATCTATCTATCTATATCTAACTATATCTATAGATGGTAGGAACTATAAACACTGAACAAATGTGTTCAGCGATTATAGTTCCAACCATCTAACTTCTGCTAAAATGACTTGGTTTTATAAAAATTTCCAAGACATGCATTTCAAATACACAATACATTGTGTAAATAAGACAGAGTTACTATAAGGTTTATTTCACTGTGACAGAGCTAGGCTAATGACTACTATAGACTTCAAGTCTTCATGCTAAGCTAACACTAAGTGCCTCTCATAGGAAATGAACCAGTGGATGTACAGAGGTGAAAATGGTATCCAACATCTTGTCTCATTCTGGGTAAGTCGGACAAAGGCAATATTGCCCAAAACATTGGAGTATTCCTTTAAGGCATGGACCTCTGGAGAGATTCATGCTCATCTACTACTGAAATTCTTTTAAGTTTTGAGAGCTGGCCTATTGGGTAGCTGTGACTGCAACCATGTAGATGACTCACCATTGCAGTCTGGTCTCCAAGCTTTTCTAGACAGGACGCCCTGTGGAGCTGCAGAGTGCACAAGATTCAAAATGAGCACAATGACAGCAGTACAGGATAACTAAACACATGCAAGAATTGGCCAGTTTCATGTACTCCTGATCTTTTTTTTTTTTAAAGGCGAGTAAAGATCATGGGCATTTATTTCAATAACTCTTAGTCAATTCGTATATCTCAACATAAGGTTTATCTGTATCAATCAATGTTTTGACAGATTTTTCAGTATAGGACACTGGCTTGTCTTTTTGTTAAAGGGCTTAACTGATTCTACATCAGGGTCCATTAAAAAAAGTAAAGGAAAAATGATGTGGCAGGAGCAGATGTAGGTTTAACAGCCACTGTTGAGAGTGAGAGAGGAAGAGGGTGAGAAGGCGACTGATTAGCAAACAGGTTAGTTTATTCAACAGAGCAAACACACTCTGCTCTGTGACTCTGTAGTAGTTCTGGATGTGACAAAGTTGTGTCCCATCCCTCAGATTCTCACACTGAGCTGTTGAAGCTACAGAGCGGCTACGTACCTGAAGTAACGTTTGGACCACATCTTCGGTTTTAGTCCAAACTTCCAACTGAAAGGTCACTTTCTTTGATCCCTGCCAAACCGATGAGAGAAGTTACTCAATGTGGGAAGAGTGTTGCATTTGAATAAATGAACCGTTGGCTCATGCTCTCTCTGCTTTGTGTGCTTTCAGGATCACCATGCATAGGGGGACTCTTGGCAGCACTACAGAAAAATTCAGTTCTCCACATTCCCTAAAAAGAACAACACTTGAATCAGCCAGTTGTTCCACTTCCTCTTTCTTCCGTCACTCCTTGACAACAGCGAGTTTATGTAAGTGCTGTACTGTTTGTGTCATTTCAAAGTTCAGACACCACAAATGTGTCAAACGTGTCCAGTCACTGCTGCAATTGCATTATTTTGACTGTGCACCCAACGCTCTGTTCATGTCCCACGAAACATGAACCAGGCTTAAGACTGCTTGTGGGACTTTTCCTCTGAAAATGTAAATGCAGATCTTTGAGTCGTCACACACAAACATGACAGCTGCACACTGGGGAGAGAAAACCTTCAGATTTCTTTGCTGGGTTATGTGTGTGCTGCATAAATATTAATGGTATATGGATTCCTGTTGTGCATTTCACACAAAAAATGGCATCTTTCTTGAAAAGTGCAGCAGCAGCTCCAGTTTCTGTCATAATTCCAGTTCCATTTCTACCAACAGTCTGTTGCCGCAGCTCACCATCTTCCTTGAGTGAATTTGCCTTTTATTGTGTAGTAAAGATCTCTCCATTCATGTTTGATTCACTCCTTATCTCTTCTCCACTAGGAAACTGCAATGACTGCTTCTACAATATAATCCCTTTTCATTTTTCATTGGAAAAGTTCAGTTCTTTCTGCCTGTCATCCAATGAGAAAAAGATTTGACCCTTTTAACAATAACAAGCAAATGAGACCATGTTCATTACAATTTGGGCAGTTCTACTGTGGGCACAACAATGACTCCTTTGATCAAAACAAGAAAAGAAAAACTGATTTTGGATACTGACAAAAGAGCCACAGGCAACATGATTTCAACAAGTGGGTGAGTAAATTTTTAGAATGAGAACAAAAAGCAGACCAAAGTACATACTCACACAAAAAGCTGTGAACATGAAGAAATAAGAATAGACCGCCTTCCTGAAGTTAGGGACACTTACCCTCTCAATTCTGTACGGTGCTATGACATTGTTCTCTTTGATGTAACAAACCTGAAATCAAAGTTAAAATGAGAGTTGACTGTTCACTTATAATGACAGCTACAGAGCAACACACTACTTTATAGCAGTGTGACAACTCAACAGGTGATGCATCTTTTAAATCTAGTCCATTTCAAAATTATGACAACAAACCTGTCCACATGAAATACAGATGGCAGGCGGCTTGGTCCTATAAAGAAAACACCATTCAAATAAGTTAAAATTATCACAGTTAAATAGCACTGGATTCTGTGACTATATACCTGCTACAAATATGCACAGTACTTATAACATTTTATTTGTGTTCAGCAACCAACAGTTTAAAGGAATACTCCAATGTTTTGGGCAAAATACCCTTTTTCTGACTTATCCAGACTGAGACAAGATGTTCAATACCATTTTCACCTCTGTACATCCACTGGTTCAGTTGCTATGGGTAGCATTTTGTGTTAGCTTGGCATAAACATTTGAAGTCTACAGAAGTCATTAGTCTAGATCTGTAAAAGTGAAAAAAAATAAACCTTACAGCAACTTTGAAGCTGTCTAATTTGCATAATGTATCATGTGTATTAAAAATACATGTCTTGAAATTTGTTTTAAGAAACAAGTGTTGTTTTAGCAGAAGCTAGATGGTAAGAACTATAACTGCTTATGTGTTCAGCAGTTTGGGTACATAAACAATAGAAGTGGATGTACAGAGGTGAAAATGGTGTCAAACATCTTGTCTCAGTCTGGGTAAGTCAAAAAAAGGCTATTTTGCCCAATACTTTGGAGTGTGGCTACTGCTGTGAATATAATCATGAATTACACTTTGGTAAAACATTTTAACGCCATGCCACAACCAAACTTCCTATCAGTGAAGACAGCCAACCGGACAAACCAGGCAATATCTAACTGAAGTCTGAGTATTTGTTAAACCACATAACAAACCTGTGCTTTGTTCCAAACCAAACTAAGTCCTCAGTTAAGAGGTGTTCCCATAGTCATTTTCTTGTTTATTTATCAGTCTGTCTTCCAAAAATAATTATGTAGGCCTACAATTAGTATCCAGTTGGTTTAACTTGTAACAAGAAGTTCAGGTATCCCCAACCTGTTGTTGGCATTGGCTTCAAATATGGATTCCAAGCACTACCAATGTTTGCGGGCTGGTCTGAAGTTGCCCAACCAGTTTGGTAGGTAAAATAACCTAAAACATGTGCGAGAACTGAACAAGCAACACCAATGATCAAACCAAACTCACTCATAGAAAGGGTTGTCCTCTTTCTCCACAATTTCAATGCCTTTGCAGTCTCGGAAGGGGATCTGCAGATGGTAAAGATAAAACATGCGTGCTAGATCAGGCAGTTTTCATCACAGTCTCACATTTTTCCTCATATGTTTATACTGCATATTTTGATAGAATTTTTCATGTCTTTTCACTATGCTGTAATTTCATATATTTCATACTGTTTAATATGAGATCAAATGTGAATAATCTTAATGGGAATGTTTTGTGCTTACACTTCCACTTAATACAATATAGTATTGTAAACTTAAAATCTGCTATTTTTCCTATTCTTATTTATATTCTACTTTACTTTGCTGTATCCTTTTACTACTTCCTGCTACAATTGACCCATAATTTAAAAATTATTCAAACAAACCTTTAAAATTGGCTCAGTAATATCTTCTGGATCAAAAATGACGGACTTGGAACACACCTTGAATGACCCTCTGATTTTTCTGAAAGGAAAATAAGTTGCAATATTCAGGTAAATTTGCTGTTTCTGAGCGTTAATAGCAACCAACTGCCCTCAATTAAAAGTTACCACAGAAATGATGCTCTAAAAACTGTAAAATGTACTGTAAATATATTCTTCTTCATGAACTAATCTGTTGCTCTGTAAAATAAATAAATAAATAAAATAAAATAAAGTAATGTGAGGGAATGATGTATTTAATTTGAGGGAATGATGTGTTTTGGCAAGGTAAAGGCAGAAAAACAGTTGCTATAAAAGAATGTATTGAGTATGAAATGTATTGAGTTCTACAGTACACAGATGGCACAAAACCACCAGGATACCACATATAGTGTGACAATGCTACACATACATGCACAAGTACTAGTACAAGTACAAGTATGCATAAGTACTACATACATGTTTGTACTTATGCAATGAAAATGACAGCAAGTTTGCGAATGCACTTCTTGTTTGCATAGAACAAACAAAAGACACTAAAGGTACTACATGTACCAATACATCATTATAGAATCAATAGTGATAACTCAGTGTAAATACCGTAATGGTTGAGAAGAGTATGAGCCTCTGTCTCATGCCGGTAGTACTGTTAGTGCTGATGCTCCTCAAAATATAAACCACATTTCCCATAAACCCTATGGCTTCCTATCACAGAGATCATATTGCTTCCTGCTTCTCCTCCTCCTTGTATCTTTGTCTTTACTGAGGAGGATAACCATGATGCTGGAAGTAACTTTTCCATCATCCTTTCACTTCTTTGTCTATTTGTCATTGCCTTAAGTATTCCTTTAATTACTGAACACTTTAGGTATGTTTGCCCTGGAAAAACAACACCCTCTTCCTGACTTGTGCCAAAAGCAATCCTACAGATTTTCGATCAGATCAGCCCCAGCATTGCACAATGTAAAATGTGGTACCAGTTTTGGGTATTTTTCATATTTTTCTGTATTGGACTATATGCTGCATTGTGTTTAACTGTTGAATGAACACACAGCAAAGACACTACAAAGTATTTTGTGGTATGTCGTATTTTTTTGAAAAATACCACATACATGCGCTGATGAAATTTCTGTTATTTCGCAGTAAGTTGAAAAGTCTCCTGGCTTTGTTTGGTTTATGTTTTAATTCAGGATTGTTTGCTGCTTTAAAGTGATTCAACACATTCACTAGATACAAAAACCTCAGACTGCCTGTCTCTGGAAAAGTTATATTGCCATTCAGCATTTAAATGGCACAACTGTGTCTACACGAGAGAACGAGATGATGTTTAAACATCTGTTCCTTATAAACCAGAATACCTGTCTTAACAGCTTCAACAGCTTTACGCTTGAACAAAGTGTTTGATCAAACAACAGAATTTGAGAGAGGTCCCTGATTTTATGGTGTAGTGACTCATTTCATACCCCCTAATAGCTGGCTGAAACCATCATCATCAGTAACCTATCAGTTACCTGTCCTTAGCTGAACTTTTGGTCACTTGGTGTGCAGTATGCTGTTCAAAATAGTATTCCTCCAAGTCCAGCAGCAGGAGAGAAAATCTGAGGAACAACAACAATGCAGGGGTATTAGATCACAGGAAACAACAGAAAAGATGAAGCTAATAACATGTACACAAAATGAAAACAAATGTACATAACGCTGCATGTCGAAAGGCAATGCAATGCGGTTCAACCAATCTTCTCTATGATGTTCTCATTTGTTTATGGAAATTATACTCATGCATCAAAATAAACATGGTAATGATTTATCGATATTAAAATGCTACGTATGTCACCTTTAAAATGTAAGCTACTGTATTTACACGTAATGTTAAGTGATCATTATGGTGACACCGATAGGATCCAAGTTATATTTAAAGCATATCATGTACACTGGTTTTACAGTGCTAAAATAATGACAATGTGTGAATATTGGGATTTGCAGAATCAATTCAAGATCAATTAGCCAGCCCTGGAAAATGCTGCAGCGTTATCTAGAGTGAAATCTCTCTGCTCATTCATGCATGTAGCACATGCAACAGTGGCAAGGTGCTCATTGAACCAATGTGAACAGCACAATGGTTTCTATAATCTGCAACATGCTTGTTTCCTTGCGAAGGCAATTCACTTCTGTAGCTCTGCTTTGCAGTTTTTGCAAAATTGATGCAGCTTATAAACTTTGTGCATTGTTCTGTCTCATAAGTACAGCATCATAAGCACATTATAAACATGATGAGTGCATGATGTAATAAGCCCAAAATGAAAAAAAAAGTTTTAGTGGTTAAATAAGATAATAATACTTAATTAATACTTAATCATAATACTTCAATAAGATATTGAAGTAGATGTAAACTTGTGTTTGGGTTTTTAATTTCAAGTGACTAGACTTATTCCAGTTAGTAACAAATCAGTTTTAAAACATACTTCACACTGTTGCCAGCTACTCAGCATGGTAAGCTGATCTGAGATTGGCACAACTACATGCATGATTATACAAGTTTCTGAGTCCAAAGGCACTGGAAAATACATGCTATCCAGGGCAGCCTATAGACTCCCACTATAACAATAGCACACTAAAAGGCAAAATACTCTGTATGCGAATGTAAACAATATGACATAACATGACATGCTGCTGCCATTTCCTCCTCTGAGGCTGTAAAATGTAGTGAAATTAGCATAGATACTCAAGTTTGCTGACTTTCTCAAATACGCTTTGAGAGATTTGGGGGCTACAATTTAAAATTCATAGCACTTCACACAATAGTTCACCCTCAGTTCGTCAGCACCCTCTTCCAGACCCGACAAATACCACTGAACACAACTGAAACCGGCTTAAGATTCGGGATTGTCCCCTGCCAAATTCGGTATATTACATAACCCACCTAACAGTACCAATACAATTTCGGCTTTGTTCACACTGCTACATGATGTACTTTGGTGCAAATAAAGTTGCGGAACCAACACGCAAACCAATTGTTAAGAGTCGAAAGTTTCTTTAAAAACCTATTGTCGTTGTATTATAACTACGCCGAACTGCGGAGAGTCTCTTATTCTTTGAGAAATTCCCTCTATTCCTATTTTATGATATATGCGCGTTTGTCGATAACCACTTCAACTGTAATCTGGAAGATTTTTAAATGGACATCGGCATGGCGTAAGGAGGACAATACTTGGGGCTGCCTTATTTTATACAATTAGAATGAAGTAATCCATATTTTCGATTCAGAGCTATTCGCCATTACATTTTGATAACGCACAGATTCTATACACCAGGACAGGATAAACGTCCTGCTACTGACACAGCTACACATAATGCTGTGTGATAGCTCAGAGTGCATCACACAGCTGACACTGAAGCACTCATTAGCGAACTGGCCCAGCCTACTAATGGGAATACACGGCACAGTCGAGAAAAGCGCAGCTCTGCCGTTTCAAAGGTCGGGTTTAACGCACTGCGTGTTACCCCTCTAAAACAAAGTCATTTAAGAAATTGTCAGAGCACAAACCTTTCCTTAGATCGTTCTTTCGCCTTTAAAAATGCCATGGCTGCACACCATCTTCTTTAGAAACTCGACACCGTCCTGCCAGAGTGAGATCTCTGTAAACACGGAAACTTGCAGGCCACCACGTGACTGACCTCAGACCGCCTCTCACAGACGGTTCCTCAACAGAGAGGAGAAAAAGCGTAAGAGATCTCACTCGTTATTTCCGGGTACCACTAACTCCATGGCTATTCGTGATGCACCCATAGAAATGAACCTACGGCTGCACCAGTGGCTCATGGGAATGTTATGTTCATAGGAAATATAATTTTGAAATGTTAAAATGCAACAGGTGTTCTTTAGGGTCACCGAATATTACATATACTAATACCAGACAATTTTCTGCTTAAAAAAAAAATCTTTTCCGCATTAAAGATGTTTGCTTGGTTGCCAAGTTGCCAAAG
Organism: Holocentrus rufus; assembly: GCA_900302615.1. Taxonomy (NCBI): domain Eukaryota; kingdom Metazoa; phylum Chordata; class Actinopteri; order Holocentriformes; family Holocentridae; genus Holocentrus; species Holocentrus rufus. Next base: position 2,119 of record OMLF01048624.1, on the reverse strand, counting down.
CTCTATCACTGATCATTTTCATCAATAAACCATAGTAGGGTAAAAAATAATAGAAAAAAATCATTTGGAAATCTGTACTCTCATCTTATGAATCTATATGCACAGATTTATAAACCATATCCTTGAACTACAAATCTTTACCCTTACATTTGTAAACAGTACCCTCAAATTACAAATTTGTACCCGCAAATTTATAAACTGATTTATAAATCCATAGCCTCAGATTGAAGTAGGTGAATGCGAAGCACAATATAGATGCACTGAAGCAGACAAAGCACAAACATTAGCATTAAATATGTCCTTTTCTTAGTGTTTGTGGTACACTTCAGATATACAGATATCATATCAGATACTGCATATATGGTCCGTTCGCTTCACAGACAAAGGTAATTGTGAAATTGATTGTGAAAACGATAGAGGTACTGTACACCAATCCGAAAGTGCAGTTTCTAGTTTCAGCAATTTTGAGTAGTTTTAATCACTGAGTGATTGGTCTTACAAATCATAAACAATCTTTGACTCTAGCCGTGTGACGTGTCCTCGGGTTCAGTCGGGGAAGTTTGTCATTTTGAAGTGCCTCCAAATTGAAATGTGTAAAATATAAAATGTAAAGACAGAATATTGTAGAAATAATGTCCCTGCCGCGGCTGGCGGCAGGACAACATGCAGTGGAAAAGGCACGTCAGCGGCTTTACGTTTAGCTTCGTTTTCGTTGTATCGTATTTTACAAATAAGGTGAGTGTTTACCGCATCTTACTAGCTGTTAAGGTGAAGTTGGGCGGCAGTGGCCCGTTAAATTATAACGGTAGACAACCAGTTCACACACACATTCTTTAGCTGAATTAAATAGGCTTATTTTCAAGGAAATTATTTCACTCCCATTGACTTTCACTAGCATTGCTAACAAATGTGACCTGATGTCCAAAATATCCGACACCAAAACAATTGAGCAAATGTTTTTTTTCGGGGGATGGACTGAAAAAACTGCCTGTTAGGCTAAGGCGATATTTCACACAATGTTTTCTACTACTTTTGTCCTTTTATGTAGGCTATCTATCTGTGTCGATATTAATTAGGGTGGTACAGTGAGTGTGCCAATAGATGACGCTTACATTTCTGTATGGCCAGCTGATAGAAGATAACAGTGAAGACGAGTGTGTGCAAGGCTGAGTCCTGTGTGTGCCGCTCCCCTGTAAAGACGTAACGATATCTGAGTGAACAAGACCTATAACAAAACCTTTGTGCTCACTGGTAAATATACATACATAAATGTATGATACACCAATTTGAATTCAATAAAATCTCGGCTCATGTTGACGGAGGATCATGGGAAAGACAGGCAAACCACCCGGAAAAGTTGACATTTGACTCAAGTAAGAGCAACTTGGTGTAGGGGAGGCCGGGGATAATTGTAACATTGGGTTAGTTGTAGCAGCATCAGTTCCACCAATCAGGGATAAACAAAGAGTTATGCGATGATCACTTTTACATACTCACCTCTTGATCTCACATGTATAGTTTCATGGCATGACATGATATGTACATAAGTAGATAAATACCCTGTCTCTACATTTTGAAGTACTCTGAACGTCACTCCACAGTGAGGCCTTTAACTGTTGTTGTTGTGTAGACTGAATCTGCTATCCAGAGCCATTGTTTTGAAATTAGGCATTAATTTGTTCTCTTTTTTTGCAGTTTGTCCTGTCTGTGTTAAAGTTCACATATCCAACCTTATTTCAAGGGTGAGTAGCTCAATGGAAATATATGAAATTAGAGCCCTCATAGTATATTTTATCTGTTAAGTTATTGAAGTGCATCTACAGGTCTTAAACATGTTCTATAGCAATTTAACAGAGTTTAACGGGTCTTAAAAATATCCTGTTTTTTGATGAACTACTTTTGTAACGTCAAAGCTCCCCTGCTGCACTGACATATGTTTTAATACTGTTTCTGTTCATTGAAAAAGTCTTTTCACATTTCGCCACCCTTAAGTACTATATATATATATATACGTGTGTGTGTGTGTGTGTGTGTGTGTGTGTGTGTGTATATATATATATATATATATATGTATGTATATAAATTCTGTATGTATATATAACCCCTTTATTCTTCTTTG
>OMLF01048623.1:0-11252 GCA_900302615.1 Holocentrus rufus | reverse complement strand
GAAGCATTTTGACAGCAGTACTTACACAATGCCAAAAGGACTTTGCATTTTGGTGGCACTGACTACTTACATGAGAAAATAATTTACTTTTGGCACATGAGTAAACTGTTTTGGGAGAGATATGACCTTTTGTTGGTAAGCCATGGTGTTGTGCTGAACTGTACATGCTATTTTGACAAATGCACCTAGAGCTTTGAGAATGTACTTTCTGTTTCAAGAAATGAGCCAAAGCAATCGGGAAAGAACTTTGCATTTTGGTGGCACTGACTATTTAAATGGGAAAAGGATTTACTTTTGGCACATGAGTTAACTGTTTTGGGAGAGATATGACCTTTTGCAGGTGAGCTATGGTGTTTTGCTGAACCATAAGACTATTTTGCCAAATGCACCTAGAGTTTTGAGAATGTAATTTCTGTTTCAAGAAATGAGCCAAAGCAATCGAGAAAAACTGTAATATCTTTATTCCTCTTGTAATTATCCAAGCCTGTTCATTGATTTTATTGTTTCTGATGGGTTGTTCTCTCCTCTGTTGCGGTTTACTTATTGATTCTGTATTGTGTAATATAGAACTGTTATGGACATTTCCCTTGAATACAGATGGAGCTATATTTTTCTTATATTTGAGGATCCTCTGGGGAAATTTAAAGGTATAGTTCAAATTTTACCGAGCAAAATTTATTATTGACTGAGTGTTAACTCAATCTTCTTCTACTCAGCCTGCTGGTAGGCTTGCAACTTCTGTGCTTTCTGTGCCTCCTCTTTCCCCTTTATGAAGGTGTCCTCCATCTCCTGTGCTGAAGCTCGAGCTTCAGGCCCAAGATGGTTGCCTCACTTTTGTTTGCAGCCTGGATACCCAATACTTTTTCCTTGGGGAGCTTGTCTTTCAGCTCCTTCATTTTGAGGTGAAGGGCTTCCTTCTCCCTCTCAAAGGCCTTGATCTTTACAGCCTGCTGCTCGATATCCTTTTGTAGCTCTGAAATTATTTTCTCTGCAGCCTGGGTCCGCATGAGCTTTAGTACTATAACAGCCAAACACAGACAGGTGGACGGTGTTTGGTATTCTGAGCAGCCTCTTTGCAATCCTGTTGTAAAGGCATCTTTGAAATATCAGCAACCAAGAGGATTCTAATAAACACATCCCAGCACCACATAAAACCAAAATCAGGACCAAAAACACCAGCTGGGTCACACTGTGAGAACAACAATCGCTCTCAGACACTGTAGTTTGAGTTTTACTTTTCAAAGCTCCCATCAAATGTGGTGTTATACTTAAGTAAAAGTGTGGAAGACACTTTTGTTCCATGAGTGACACCACATGAACAAAACTTAAAAAAAAAAATATAATGCCACACACCAGCACACTGTCAGAAATGCTGACTGTGGATAAATCTGAGAGGAAAACCCTACTCACTGGTAATTCTGTGAAGATGACTCATCCCAGTGCTTATGAATTAGACTCATCTGTATGTGATTCTCGATGATTGATGTCTATGGATCATGGCTTAGCTGCACAGCCACCATATTTTATTTTTGTGACGTTTGGAAGCATGCCAGTGATCCATTCTAGTCCTACTGCACAGTTGCAATTATTTAAATTGCTCGAGATATTTTGCTTGTTCCTCAACCTGAAGAAATGACACTGAGAGCTATGTGAATGGTAATGCTGTTGTTATCGAGGCATACACACATTTTGTCTGCCACAGTTGGTGGCAGACAAAATGGCCTGAATTTGATATCACAGTACATTTTAAATTGTAGACAGTGAAGGTATCTGCTTTTTCTGGTGCACCATTTGAAAAAAAAACTTAAGGGGGTGCCTATTTTTATGCGTCAATACTTTAACATTTTATTAAGTTACAGGCAGGTATCAGACTGTATAATTTGTACTTTTCCGATTAGAAATACACATATTAGCTCTTTAATGAAGCAGAGAACATTTTCTACAACATCACCCCATATTTCCCCTTAGTTTTCTGTTTTAATAACCCAATGAATGGGATGGAAGAAGAGGAGGACATCATCTCTTTTTATTTGTTCTGTGAGCTTTCATTGGGTCAGAGATCAGGAGGCACATTCACTTTCACTTCCCTCAAGCTTAACGTCTCGCTGACATACATAAGTGCACATGGCTGCAAACAGCTTTGTGTGAAGCCTGTAAAAGTTACATATGGCCTGCATGGCTGATGTTCAACCGAAGACCAATGTTCAACCAGTAGATGCAGTTACGGGCAAATCCATCCTTGGTAAAGGATTTCAACCAGTGTACTGTTTCTGTGAACACCCACCATTCACCACAATGTGACATTCTCAATGACAGACATCTCCGTCAGACAAAAAGCTCCTCAAACTAAATACGACAGCTCCAGCATTCACGAGGCAAAACAATGCAAACCATGCCAGGCAACCCTCGAGACAACAAAGTGCTTTCACCAAGCATGATATTACTGGAGTACGTATTCAATATAATACACCTCTGCCATTCTCTTGTTGATGTTCAGGCACATGTCCCTAAAAACCCTCTCAGCTTCCAGAATAAAAGACACCGATCCTCTTTAAAAGGCAATCGGCGTCAGCAGGCTGCCGTCATGCTGCCCTTGAAGTGGCCCAGCAGGACTCAGCTTTGCTGTGTCTCTGTTCACAATCAGTGGTGGGCTGTGTAAATCACTTCTCCTTTAGAGAGCGGCTCCGGCCCCTGGAGGCTCCATTACAATGCTGCCACAGTGGGGCACCGCCGCCCCGAGAGCAAGAAACTCTCCTTCTAACTCACGCCCATCTGAACACAAGAGCTCGCAGGGGCTGAACTGTTCTGCAAACTTTCATGACTGGATGACTGCACTGACATTTTACACATGAAATAGTTAATCAAAAAAAAAAAAACTGACAGAATACTTGACAATGAAAATATTTGTTAGTTGCAGCCCTGAACAGTAGAGAAGAGAAGAGAAGAGAAGAGAAGAGAAGAGAAGAGAAGAGAAGAGAAGAGAAGAGAAGAGAAGAGAAGAGACAGCAGTCAAGAAGTGCCTTGATGCCTTTAAGTCTAAACGTCTCCAAGGTATTTCTCCAGGAAAAGGGTAATGATGTGCATGGTATAAAAAGGAGCCAAACCACTGAGCATCTGTTCTCTCTGTCCTTCCTTTTACCCTCCAGCTCGAGGGACAGAACAGTGCACTTACACCAAGTCCTCGCCATTTTCAACCTCTACCCTATTTCCTCGTCTTTTTTCATCATACCAGAGTGAGTGTGTTTTTCCACTACAGAAGTGTTGAAAGACATGCTCTGGGTGCTTTGGAGACTGATTCTTGGAGTCACTCTTTGCCCTACAGAGCCATATTGGAGAGTCACCGTGGCAAGCACGAGGGAAGTAGCTCTATCATGAAGCAATTGATGACATTTTGGTCAGAAATGATCGGTAGGATGGAAAATGATTGGACAGCAGGATACAGGACAAAAATGGCCATTGTGATCCTGTATTTCCTTTAGACATAGGGGAACATATCCATATAGAGAATAAAACACTGCCATTTAAACTAGGTAAAGCTGGCAGCTCAAACACTCACAAATTTGACAGCATGTAATATTTTACTCAGCTCACTTGAGCTCACAACACACATGATATCCATACTACACACTGCATTTTGTAAAAAAAAAAATATATATATATATACAAACTTAAAAATCATATGTACAGTGTTTTTCCATGCTTTACAAATAAAGAGTGTCACAAGCAATTCTGAGAAATACAGTATCTTAAGTTTTTGGTGATCATCTAAGAGAAATCAACTATATATTTAATTTCTGGTGGTCTTCCATCTGAACATCTGAATTAATACAGTGAATTAACTAGTTGAACCATCATTTCATATGCAAGCAGGTGCATTATAGTGATAAGCTAACACTAACTGAAATAACTCTAGGACACAGATGGATAGAAGGAGAGACAGACAAATGGATTGACACAGATGGACGGACAGAGAGCCAGCTAATCATCTGCACATCTTGTCTTGCTCTTGGCAGCTTAAATAATGATTTTATGTATGTGAGTCGGTGTCAACTCCCATTTCATCCTCACACACTGTAAACCAGGCCTGTGTAAACATCCCAGTGGCAGAATGTCTCACCATCAGGGTACAATGGTGCAAGCTGCCCTCTGAGTCTTGTAAAAGAGTTCATGATGTGTGTGTGTGTGTGTGTGTGTGTGTGTGTGTGTGTGTGTGTGTCTTGAGCAGGCAGGTGGAAAGAGATAATCTAGTAAAAGCAAATGTCTTTCATGGACATTTCTATGGACTGTGACCATGAAATGTGACAAAATCTATGAAGTGGCATTCAGAGCAGGGAAATGGCTCAGTTGCAAAGTCAAGTGGGAGCGCAGCTGAATCCTTGCTGTCTGTATTAAAGCGACGGGCCGGTCCGTGCCGGGCCTAATGTCGGCCAAGCTAACATCTCCATTGTGTACTCTTATTTATTAAGACCTGAGTCAAACTGGTCTACTTAAAATAATAATAATAATATATGCGCAGCAAAGTGAAAAATGTATTCACAGGGTGGGATCATTACAATTTCATTGTTGGCACGTGGTAATAAATGTTTTTCCGTTGCTACTTGGAATACAATATTTTTCTGGAAAATATATTCAGAGCTATAGTTTGAATTACTTTTATTTGAATGTGTATCAAGCATTTGAATAATTCACTGGTAAATCTACAAGTGGTGTGTCAAAGGTAATTTCACTTCTGTGTAATCTTGAAAACATCTCATTACTCATCTGAGAAGCTTCCTCAGTTCTGAAGTGATAAAAAAAAGAAAAACAAAAGAAAAAGGTCTGGAATAAATAAATAAATAAATAAATAAATAAAAACTTCCTTTCTGCAGGGCTTCAAGGGAACAGCAATCTCCTGCATCTTCTAAAGGAGGAGCCAAAACTTTTTCTCTGCTTTTGGAGGCCCCACATGTACAGTAGTGTACACACCAGCGCATGTGTGACAGGCGATGGTCTTAATGAAGACACGAGAGACAAATCTCCAGTTTCTCCAGTTTAATAAGAGAATTATTGCATCACATTTCCTATAGCGGTCTCTGTAGCAGATGCACCGTCAGCTGTATTTGAGAGTGCTGCTTTTGCCTGAGCTTCCTGTTGTTCTTGATCAGAACAAACACGGCTGATATGACATCAACAGATGTACCAAGGGCACACCACATAAAATCAATGCAACTGGCGCATCCTGGTGCATGACCATCACCTCGAGATACAGATATAAATACTGGGACATTCCAGTGACTGTGAGGCACAGTACAAACTGTATGTGTGCACAGTGAATACTGCCAAGTCTATAGGAGACAGACAAACATATAAAAGTTGACTTGGTTAACATCAAACAGAATCAATGTTTACATTTGATTCAATGGCGATCTAAAATTCTGGATTCTGTTTCAGATACATTGGCTGTGTGTATAACCTGGCTACTGACCATATTCTGCAAAAGCATTATTCGGGTTAAGCTGTTTACATGAACCATTGTTATCCTGTGGCTGAGTGTCCCTCTTGCCATGCATAAACCAATTAACAGAATATTCCTGTCCTACAACAAAACAGTCTGCTGGCCAAAAACCAACGACATGTGCAGCCTGCGTTTTTCAGTATGTTACCTCTTCCACACAGGAAAGAAATGATGATCCCTATAGCAGTCTGTGCAATGCATTGTTGACATCAAAATGTACTCGCTACCTTGTGGAAAAACAACAACACAAAACAAAGATAAAGGAGTAAAATGTTTACATGCCAAAGTAACCCAAGTACTGGAGTACAAGCTTACCTGAGCTACAGTGAGTTATGACATAAACAGGCGCCAATTCAAAGTCACGTTACTTGAGCATCCGAGTGAATGGTGTAATGTTCCATCCATGCAAACGTAGGCTTTGTCAGCTGTATGTGAGTGTGTTGTTTTCGCCTGAGCCTCCTGCTGTTCTTCATCAGTAAAACTTGGCTGATATGACATCAACAGATGCAACAAGGGAGGTTTAATATTATTGAAATGAGCAGTATTTCATATGCATGGTGTATGAGAGTAAGAAATTCAGAATGCTGCATGCACTGCTCAATGTCAGCTTCAATAAGAATGTTCTCTTTTTATTAACTCTAAAAGACGAAGGCAGACAATGACAACATGGATGATGTTACTAATGTAATCACTCTGCTCCTGAATGTCAAGTGAGGCGCTAATGTTTTTTGGGAAGTTTTTTCTTGCCCGATATGAGGGTCAGGGTCAGGGGGTGTCGTCCTATTTTGTTTCTTGTAAACTGTGGGCCTGTAAAGTAAAGAGACTGTGTACTTGAACTTAATGGAAACCAATACTCCTTGAGAATAATTTCAGATCAATGATGTTTGACGCATCCAACTGACCGAGTGCTATAAAAACAATTTCATAAACTGTATGTTAGATATTCTGTGTGATGTCATCTTCAATCTCAAAGACGCACTGGAAATGACAATGGCCTTGAGCTAATACTGACTTGTAAATTTCCTACATCTGACTGTTACCATCATTCTGAATGGAGCCTTTTAAGGAATAAAAGGTCACACTAAATTGGATCCACTCAAAGACGTTAAACTGTGCCATGAATGTGGAACATTGCTCCTAATCACAAGAGACTTTCCGCAAATAGGAATGTAGTGTAATGTCCTCTGCAGCTTCAATTATCCGTCTTTGAGGGTTTCTGTTTGAGGCCTCACTTTAGTCTTGCAGCTTCTTTAGAAATCCAATTGCATATAATTCGAAATATAATTTCACTATGAGTGAAAAAATAGTATTTATTTATGTAATTATTATTATTATTATTATTATTATTATTGTTGTTTTTTAACTTAAAGCCACCGTAGCTACTTTTATAAATTTACATTTTGTTTGAATTTAGCACCAGTAATTTCCATTTGTTCATCAAACTTACATACTACAACTCTGAATATGAAAAGGTTATAAAAGGTGAGGGAATAGGGCACAGAAGAAAACTAAAAACTGCTGCTTAGTCAGCTGTCATTATGTTGTCTTCAGGATTCACAGATAGATCAAGAGATAGTTTCAGGTGGTCCGTAACACCTGTGACCAAACTAAACTTCATATAATTCTCCATAAATTAAAATAATGCAGGCCTATTTTAAAGCAACTACGAAGAGTTTTTAACTGGAAACTATGAAACGATCTCAATTTAATACTGATGCCTCAATGTGACCTACATAAGGAAATGAGACCATCAACAAGAATACTGGCTATTAATTTATAATTATTCTGAATGTATGCCACTGGGTTAGATTCCCAAAATCAAACAAACGATTTACAGCATGCAGATTGTAAGAGTCTATGTTTACATTACATGCAGTATTGTAGCATGAGGGAGCACAAAGATGTTACTAAGACGAGAGGAGGGCTGTTGTTGGCTTTCCGATACATGACCTCATCACTATGCATCCTGTAAATAGCTTTTTTTAAAAAAGAAAAATAGTATTAAAAATAACTGGCGTCTTTCTTTCATCACTTCCAAAACAAATGCATACACTAGTAAAGATCTTTACGACACGAGGCGGTGGTGCTCATGGGAAATGCAGTCTTCCTTCCTGGGAAACACGACTGCTTTTGTCCACAAGAGCTGCTAAAATAAACACAAACTGAAAGTTCCTTGTAGCAGCTTCAAGCATCATACCATTGAACTGACAGTGTTTATTCCAGTGCTGTTTGAGCATTGCTGCAAACACACCACTTGATACCTGTACCATCTGCCGTCTGTCAGGGTGTGAAACGGTGCTAGTAAACTCACAGATGTCTCTAAGATAGACTCCCATAGAAAGCTCATTACAAACGACAGAGCATGCCAAGGGCTCAAACTCGAATAAAAATCAGCTAAACAAAAAATAACCCATCAATCATCTTCAGTCCAATTATGTTGGCAGTATAATATTGTCTTGCATGCATAATTATGGTAAGCTGGCATTTAGTTTTAATTGGAGCTTCTTTGATTTTGACAGATAACCATAGGAGACATGGAAACGCCCACAACATGGCAGATTGCTTTACACTGCGCATCCACTGCTGCAGGCGAATGTCACATGTGCGCAAGAAGGTGTATGTCAAGGTTTGCTGTTAAAACCAGTGGCTGCTAGTCTGAAAAGAGCAATTAAGTTCACACAAAATGGCTAAAATTCTTAGTTAACTATGATAATGCTCATTAATACATAGCAAACAATTGTAATGCTAGGTACATGCCAAACCAACCTCAAAATTATTTTCAACAACATCAGAAATCAAACCAGAAGCCTCAACACTGTGAAACAATAAAGAAACAATCGCAAACGCATTAGCCCATCATTTTCATGCCACTCAGTATCTGTTAAATGGTTTGTATAATGAAACTGTTTGAATCAACGCTGAATCATGCTGAGTCAGCTGGTCAGTCACTGCTGAGGACCCAGAGCCAGTAGTGTGGGACAGACAGATGCTTCACGATGGCCTGACATGGGCAAGCACTAAGAGCTGCAAGAGTGAGAATATACACATATACAACTCCTACTTAGGCCATTTTCTTGCTCAAGGACATTTTGAGATGACATTTTGAGAGTGAGGAGAACACTGCTCATTTACAACGCAAAATCAAATTTTCCTAGCCAGTCAGGGGATTCAAACTGGCAACTTTCCAGTCAGAGGCCCCTTGTGCAGTCATGTTTTGCCATTCAGTGCCTCCATCATATAACCAGCATCAGTTCTAGGCAGCTGAGGTGTCCTGATTAATGACATCACCATGACTGCCTGTTTGTTTGCCAAAGGAAGCAATAATGGAGAAAAGACACACTGATATACTGAGCTGAGAAAACAAGGCTTTTGACATCAACATAAACAACATTTTAATCCTTTGATACAGAAGTTAAATATGAGTAGCACACAATACTGACTGAATAAAACATCAGGCCACAGGGGCTACTGCTGATTTCATACTGTACACTGATGCAGCAGAACTAAATGATAAAGCCCAAGACTACTGGGGAGAAACGGCCACTCTAAAGTCAGTCATCAGTGCCAACACATGGATTAAATTAAAAAGGGTGACTCGACAGTTGCTGGTGAATGGGTTTACTTTGTCACTATATTTACAATTCCTTGGTTTATTACATGTTCAGTGCCCTGATCTAATTTTTTTCCAATGACATAAAACATCAAGATGGACCAGTGGAGCAGTGTTTAACCTTACTGCACTGTCATTATATGTTTGAGTGTGTGACTTGAGGGGACACGTCAGACTGAACGGAAGCTTACAGGAGTGATGAATCAGCTCAAAATAGCATCAATAGCATCAAATACCTCAACAGAGGAGCAGTCTGACATATTGACTCACATCAAGGCTGGAGTGACACACACATGGGAGAAGTTTGTCTTGAAAGTTTTCTAACAGAAAGAAGAGGTTAGGGTTAGAGTTTGGATTAGGGATGGGCTTCTTGTTACAAAGCCTTCAAGACAAACTTCTCCCATGTGCAGAGTGACACAGGACCCACATGTCAAACACAATTAATAGATTAATGGATTAGGATTGTGGTTTGAGATATTTTGTCTCACTCAGAGGGATCCAATTTCATAAAAACACGCTGGCTTTCACATGATGTGCAGCTTCACAAGAAACATTTTGGGACAACAGTCAATAGATTAAGAAAGCAGTGCTCTGGATCAATAGATCCACTGGTGTGAGAGCAACTCCATGGGGTGCTGACAGTGAGAGGTCCACCTCACCTAGTGACCAGACAACACAACTATAGACACCGGTATATTATTGATGACTCCAACACTGCAAGGTCTGGATACAAGACGCTCCTGTGCGATGTATTATTAGGAGCACCAACAGCTTGTACACCTGACGGCCCAAAAGCTGAACAAAAGACATTAGGGCCCGTATGCACAAAGCGTCTTAGAGTCCTCTAAGACAGCTCCTTAACTTAGCCTAAAAATTCCTAGCAAGGAATCTTAGCTTAAGAGTGATTAAGGAAGTTCCTGAGAGCAACTCTGAGCAAGGAGGGAACAGAAACTTTTCTCTTAGTGAGGAGGTGTGGTTGACCCCATTGCTAGGTATGATGCAGTCTTCTAAGAACTGTGATTGGTTGTTACAAAAAGGGGCAAAGACAAAAAAAGAAAGAAAAAATGTGCTCCGCGCTCCTCGTAATGAATGGACACATAGGCGGCGCTAGGGCAGGAGGAATGGGGAAGCTATGGGACAAAGAAAAAAAAATCAATATTTTTTTTTAGTATTATTTTTTGTAGCCCATAATAATTAATTAATCATTTTTCTTACATTAACGAAGCAGCATCCACCACGGGGACTTTGTGTCGTATTTCTCAACTATCTCCTCAGGTTTAATCCTCTTATGTTAAGTTAAGTTAAGTTATGTCGCTCTCGATGTACAGAAGCGACAGAGATGACAGTCTCTGCTGTGCCATAGTTGTCCTCATCCAGTATCTGAGAATGTGCGCTCACGGTCCCAACTGGAAGCGACAGTGCCAATTTAAGCACTTTGGTGAAGTTAGGGTAAAATCCAGTCAAGGCAGCGGCTTTTAGATTTTCCAGAGTTGCAGCACCATTTTCGACTCATTTTCACCATGATGATTCCGGCATGGGCATTTTGTTTTCTGTGATGATCTTATTTTATTTGTTGTGACAATTTTGGGGAAGCTAAGCTTCCCCTAGCCTCTTAATAGCGCTGCCTATGACAGTAAAATCAACCGATCATATAACTTGGACTGTATTAAGAAATGTATAATCGTGACATTAATTTTATGTCATGATGATGAAACTTATATTGATATGCTTATTGTTATGTTCACTGTCCATGCTGGTAATTTTACGACTTAATGTATTTGATATTAATGGTGGACGCAGACTCAGTTGTCAGCCATTCCTGTGATTGCTGGCGTCCTTATAAAAAGCGGTAAAAATGAGCTCCACCACAAACATTATCCCTGCACGATCGAGCCGGTAACGTGTTATTAAATCGCTGTCATTTAGCGTACGGAGAATATCTCTCCTTTCTCTCCGTCTTTCCGCCATCTTGTCTGTTTAAGACATTCTTAGGCTTCTTAAAAGTCCTCCTCCCCGCTCCTAACATTTTTCCACCTTAGGCGCTCTCTTAAGGCCTACGACGCTTTGTGAATAACTTTTATCTAAGCAAGGAAAAATTCTTAGAAAAATCTTAGAATCCAAGGAATTCTAAGATTTTTCTAAGAGTGA
>OMLF01048622.1:0-34702 GCA_900302615.1 Holocentrus rufus | reverse complement strand
TGTCTGTGCAAGGCACATATATTTCTTCGCACAAAAATGACTTACTGGAATTTTGGTTTATATGTACATTTTCTTTATACCTATTACTCTCTTAAAACAACACCAGACAAAAGACAAGTGCAGCGCAAGAAGGTAACACCACAGTCAACATTGTGTTTAAATTTACTTAAAAAATAAATCAATAAAACACTAATAATAAAAAAGATCGATATTTCCTCTGCAGAATCACATACCTTCCAACAGAACCTACATTCCAAACTATGGGATTGAACTAGTGAATTGCTGGCATCTAGCCAGCCTTTCCAATGTCAAAAGAGACATGCTGTTTTGATCATTATTTCTGTTTATTGTCTGTCCATCTCCAGAATCAACCATTACCAACAAAGACTCCAGTCACTCTACTTCAAAAAGAAGTTTGCTGAGAGAGTGGCAGATGTCAAACCCAAAATCGAAGGTACACCTGTAGTTTCAATATCACTTAAAGATGCTATGTGTATCATTTTAGAGACACCATGAATGAACTCCTTTGAACTGTACTTCTTGGAAAACAGAATATCTGGATTCAAATGTCAACACTCAATTTCAAAACCAAACCACAAACCATGTCTCCATTCTCTCTGGTTTCAGCTCTGTCTCTTGCATCCAGGGAGGTGTTAAAGAGTCACACCCTGTGTCAGCTGTTAGAAGTGGTGCTAGCCTTTGGGAACTACATGAACAAAGGACAACGAGGAAATGCCTATGGATTTAAAATCTCCAGCCTAAACAAGATACCTGACACTAAGTCTAGCATTGACAAGTAAGATTGCTGTTTGTAGTTTGGTTGAGTTATTAACCATCTTAGGTGCTGAAGCATTGGACCAGCTTTGGCATGATTATGATATGAGCAATTCAAACAACCAAAAACACCCAATTAAGCCTCTAGACCCCACAGTCTGAATGCTAAACAGGATGGTAAAATAATCTCACTACGCCTGAGGAGATGTTTGGAGCTGAATTTCTTTAAAGTCTAGACACACTGCAGATTACTCTGGTCGAAATGTGTGATGGCACCAGAATTGCGTACCATGGGCACACATAAAGTGATTTAAATATCATGGTCAGTGGTAGCATACGACTTGTAGCTTATTCATTTAGCCTTTAAGGGAGTCATCTGACATTCAAAATCTCAAGAGTCCTTGCCAAAATATCAGCAAACAAAGAGTAGTGCAATACACAAAAGACGACGTGTAAGGGCCTCAAATAACCACAAATAACATTAAAACAGAAACAGCTCATAGAAGAACATACGTAGTTCAACTGATGTAGCAACCTTATTTATAACCACACCTGTAAACTCGGTCAATGGAATGAAGGTCCTCACTTCCACAACTTAAAAAAATTAGATTGTAGACTATAATGAGATCTCGTTTTCTCCTTGATATGAGAAAATAAGTACAACGGCAGTTTTCTAAAAAGAAGAAGTGATTCTTCTGGAAATAAAACCTTTTTTCCAAGCTGCTCAATATAATTTTTTTAAGTTGTTGATCACAGAGAGGTTAAACCAGAGCGAATTTTTCTCTAGAGCTAGAAAAATCATGAGTTTATCTGCATTTCAGTTGATAAAGCTGAGACTGAACTTGTGCCCAGGAATAATAGTAAGAGTGTAAGCACAGCAATATATAACTGCATCATCGGTATACAGATGTAGATTAGCATCAGGAACATTCAGCCCTAAGCAAATGTTATTTTGTATATTGACTCACTATTAAAGAGTTTTATTTTCAAATGTTTACACGTTATTTACATGTATTTGTGTGTGTGTGTGTGTGTGTGTGTGTGTGTGTGTGTGTGTGTGTATGTAGAAACATTACCCTGCTCCATTACCTGATCACCGTATTAGAGCACAAGTATCCTAAGGTGGCAGTCTTAAATGAGGAGTTGCAGAATGTTCCAGATGCAGCTAAAGTCAAGTAAGCACACACACACACACACACACACACACACACACACACACTTGTAAGTCCAATTCCAAGCAACCCACCATAGAACTCTTCTGTCACTGCAATTGACAATAAGACACTAATAGAGATGAATGATTGAAATGACTGTCATGTTTCTATCTCTACTCCTTTTCTCTGCCATCTCTAATGCCCAGTGCTCTCTCTCTCTCTCTCTCTCTCTCTCTCTCTCTCTCTCTAGTATGACAGAGCTGGAGAAGGACATTGGGAATCTGAGATCTGGACTGAAGAGTGTTGAAGCGGTGAGAGATCTAAGTAAACCACTTAAATTCCACTGACAATGTAGATACTGCCAGTGTTGGTGGATTACAGGATGGTCTTCTATTGAAAAATAATGAACACCATGGTCATTATTAAGGATTAGGGTTGGGATAAGGCATTACCCTAAGGCACTTAGGGTAAGACACATGGGGTTCATCCTTTATGGAGCATAAATGTGCTCACCGAATTTCATGTTAATCCACCCAACAGACTTTGAGATACTGTATATAAACCAAAATTTCAAATTTGGTGGTGTCAGAGGGAAGGGACTTAGCCATCTACCAAATAAGTTTAATGATAAGTTGCGTATAAAAAGTGCTGAATGGACAGACAGATGGACGGACAGACCATCCAACACAGTCATGGTCCACTGGTCCACACAGGATGTGTGACGGCTGCATTACGGCTGCGTTACCTCTTGGTTTTCAGTTCGGCGCACATGTTAACATGTTAGAACAGCCACACAGCTTACATGAGACGCGCATCTCAGGCGCGGCTTATGCCACGCAGCAGCAACGCCTCATTTAGAAGTTCGGTGTGGAGATGATGATGCTTTATTGTGAAGACTGTGAGCGTTTGCCAAACAACACGGGCATGATGAGGCGGCAAATTTCGATGATTCGCCATGAAATACGTTACTGTTGTAACTCAACTCCACATCCTCTCATCTTTTCGAAATTTCCAATGTATGATCAACATCCTGGCCTGAAGACATCTGCAACAATGAACGGGCCCTCGCACCCCGTGTGTGACGGAGGGAGCGGCAGCCGTGGCATAGCTATTAGGTAGGGATACGGGACCCAGAGCAGCGGTCCTGACTAGCCCAATGAACGTATGCTAGTGAGAAATCCGCTAGCTTATGAGTGTGACTCTGATAGAATGAAAACCAAGCAGAAAAGAAAAAGTGAGGGAAAAAGAGAGAGAAGGCATAGGTGTGCATGCGGATTTGAACATATCTTGCCCACTGTGACAGCCGCGCGGCTCTGGTTTAACTAGAACATGGGCTTTACCTGACCAACGCTAACCAGCCTTTAGCGCTCAAATATTGTTACGTGGTCAAATGGGTGCAGCATAGATGCTATTTCATGCACTGAATTTCACCAGCATGTCAATCAAAAACAACAAGCACATAGGCCTAGTGCCCTCTTTCATTCAGACATTTTACATCTGCAGCCACTCACGCCCTCTGCAGCCTAAATTACTGCCCCATACCTATTCAGCATTTCTCCATGAAACAGGAAGTTGCTTTAACTCAAATGGGCATAGTCCAATCTGACCCTAATTTCGCAGCCTGAATAAGAGTCCAGCCCTGAACACATCTGCATATCAATTTTGAATCATAAGCATAGCGCCACCTACTGACAACAGAAAGTCAGCCTTATGTCACAAATCTCATCCAGGTTACATGAAATTTACGTGGTGTGGTCTACACATGATATACAGCCACATGATGTATAATTAATGGGTGTTGTCTAGCGCCACATAGTGGACACAGGAAGTCGTACTTTTCTCCTACATGCTATGACCAATATTCATGAAAATTTACATCTTTACATGAAATTTACAGTGTGCGGTCTACATTTGGGTTAGCGGTTAGCTATGCTGTAGCTGCCACTCCCTCCAACGCACTCGGGGTGCGAGGGTCCATTCATTTGCAGCTTTAATTTTTATTAGAATATTTACAATTGGCCTTCTTAACCTTTTTTTTCTGTCTAAACTAAATGTAAGTTAAATTTAAAATGAAACACTGTATTATTTCTTATGGGCCATTATCAAAGGCAAACTCAATGTAGAAAGATAGGGCTTGCAGTAGCAGTGACAAGCCTGCCAGTGAGGCAAACACCAATAGTAGAGAAAATAATCACAATGTGTGTCTGTATGTCGATCTAACTGCATGTCAATCTCTCTGTCTGTGTAAATGTCCATCTCTCACTACCAGGAGTTGCAGTACCAGAGGGGTCAATCCAATAAGGGTCCTGCTGATAAGTTTGTCTCTGTGGTCAGCCAGTTTATCACTGTGGCCTCCTTCAGCTTCTCTGAGGTAGAAGAGTCACTCAACGAAGCAAAAGAATTGGTGAGTGGATAGAAAAAGCTGATAAACTCATGAATATTATCCACATCAGTTTCATCCCCCATCTCTGTTGAAGCCAGTGTTGCCCATCTACATCTCTGATACAATTCAAAAGCTGTTGGTTTACCAGAGTCTTACAGGGATAGCTCCATTTTCCTCTTTTCAATGAAACAGACACATTTTTAATCCTAAATCCTGTTGTGCTAAAACTTTAAAGGAATACTCCAACGATTTTGGGCAAAATACCCTTTTTCCGACTTACCCAGGCTGAGACAAGATGTTCATTTTCACCTCTGTGCATCCACTGGTTCGGTTCCTATGGCTAGCGTTTCATGTTAGCTTAGCATAAAGACTTTTATGGTAGGAGCTATAACTGCTGAATGCATACGGAAGGATACATGTGTTCAGCACTTAGTTTCTACCATCTAACTTCTCCAAAAATAAATACGCATGATACACTGTGTAAATGAGACAGGTTCGGAGTTGCTTTAAGTTTTTTTTTTTCACTTTGACAGAGCTAGGCTAATGACTCTTGTGGACTTTAAATCTTTATGCTAAGCTCACACGAAATGCTACTCATAGGAACCAAACCAGTGGACGCCGAGATATGAAAATGGTATAGAACATCTTGTCTCAATCTGGGTAAGTCGGACAAAGGGTATCTTGCCCAAAACATTGGAGTATTCCTTTAAAGACATCCTTTAGCAAAAAGAACTAAATTTGAAAGTGCTTCACAAAATTCTAATGGTAACCCCAGAGGCTGTGCAGGCTACCTAGAAAAGAAACTCCCCTTTCTAATGATTTGGACTGACAATTATTATTTGATCAACTGGAACTATAATAAAAACAAAAGAAAACATAAAATAAACTAAAACGGGATGCAAGGTTTAATCTATTTCAGACACTTTTTATTGTATTGTATTATTGTATTGTTATGATGTCAAAATCACCTAAATCAGTCGATTAAAATAATAGATTCATATAGGATTCAATTCACTGACAATCTCCCAATTACTACAATTCACTGGATGTATCATGCAGGTAATATTAGTACTGTACAAATAGGGCTTTAGTCATAGAAATGAGCATACACAGAATAGCAGTTCAATATTGCCACTTGCAAGCTGCAACTTGTTTTGTGTACAAATTACAGGCTATTCTTCTATGTCCCAGTAAATCAAAACTGTAATATAAATTCATTCTTATATCGCATCAGTTTCAACAGGCACTAAGATACTTTGGAGAGGATTTGTCAAAGATGCAGCCTGACCAGTTCTTTGGGATCTTCGATACTTTCCTCACGGCTTTCTCAGAGGCAAAACAGGACAACGAGAACATGAGGAAGCGCAAGGAGGAGGAGGAAAAACGGGCCCTGATTGAGGCACAGGTTCGCAAAAATGTACTTATGTTCCAGCATGTGATCAGAACACATATGCACAAAGCATGTATGCACATACTGTACCAGTAGATTAAAGGTGCACTGTGCAAAATTGGCGAGGGTCAATTTAAGAAAAAATCGAAGGGGTCCTTATTTACATCGACCCTCAGCAATTTTGTGTAGCGCACCTCACCATGCTCACAAGCTCTGAGCATCTCAACAAATAGTGTACATATGTTTTTCTGTGACAGTCATGTACACACCAGCAACAGCTCTGACCTTGTTGCAATACCATGAAATGATCTGGAGTAGTATAATGTTATGTCATTTGTAAACAGTCTTGGATAGTATCATGACTACTGAGTAGGCTTGTTGTGTTTGCTCTATTTTCACCTCCCTACCTGACACAGTTTATATCAGTATTAACAGTAGTGATGAGTGATAAGATGATTTTGTTTTTCATGTATATATTCCACAGTAGCATGATGGAGTTTGGGTTGAAAATTGACAGTGTTCCTTTCATGTCAAATTAACAGTATTGACAGTGTGGGGTATATAATCAGAGATATTTAAATAAGGAAGGAGATATGAGATGCATGGATTTCAGCATTGGGAAAAGTGTAATGGCTGACTGAGTCACATTAACCATTTTCAGACAGTCATGTCACGCCTTGATGACAATTTCAGTTGGACTAAAATGTTAACATGATGTTTGAAAAAGTCAATTTAATGTTTTAGTCTGGCTAAAATCGAACTTTTAAAATGCATGTAAATGCACTGACTGACACGCTAATATTGTGACAGCTGCCTGCTTGAAATAAGTAAATAAATTATAAAATATATAGCCTATTAAACAAAAAGCCCTTGTGCAAACTGTGAGCAGCTTGGTTGATGGGTTGCTCTATACTGACTGATTGTAAGTGGTACTAGAGGTTCTGACTGCATCTATGATCTGCAGCTAAGCTTTTCACCAACAAACACAAGCTATTATTATTATTTTATGTATTTTGCTTATTTGGTACTGGTTTTCATATCATTACATTTTTTGATGAGTTGATATGGCTAGTTAGCAAGTGCTATTTATGTGTCAGTAATCAAAAATTAACAGTATGAACATATGGTAAAATTTTCAACTGTATCCTTTAAATTCTCGACTCCCATTATCTCCTGTCATACCTGCTCTCCCATGCCTCCCTCTCTTTCTCCCCTCCAGATGAAGCGAGACAGAGAGCAGAAAGCCAAAGCCAAAGCACGTGGAGGAGGAGAAGAGGAAGGCGGGGAGTTTGACGACTTAGTGTCTGCTCTGCGGTCCGGAGAGGTCTTCGATAAAGATCTGTCAAAGATGAAGCTGAACCGCCGGAAACACCAGAAACAGAACTGGGCTGACAGCAGCCGAGAGAGACCAATCACGAAACTAAACCAATAACAGAATGGTCAGTGGACAGCAACATCTCACATTCATGTGAAGATGTCTTGGTTGATGGACGCACAGAAAAAACGGAACCGACAGAGATTGAAGGAAGAGAACCAAAGGAAATTATGAGTTTTGGGAACATTTTTCAGTTTTCTGTTTCTAGTGTGGAAGTGCAACTCAGGATATACTGACTTTTGTCTTATGACAGATGTGACAGATGAAGTGTTAAAGTCCACACTGACCTGCAGACCCAAGGATAAAATGGTAAACCATGGAGAGCAGAGTATACTGGGTTTCATTCCAACCAAATACTACAGCAAATTACCTGGACACTAAGAGTGGGGTCACACTAGAACATATTTAAAATTCAAACTAGTTACGAGATATTTACAGGCTACCAATAGGCTAATACACATACCATAACCACAACATTGTGGTGTTGAATTCCATCCACATCATCCTCCTCTTCCTCCCACGCTGTATTGTCTTTCTCCACTGTCAACTATCAAGTAAAGGCACAAATGCCAAAAAACAACCCCCAGTGGTGAGACTAAAGCATAGACTAATGTACAACATGGAACAATAATCAATAGCCTACTGTGTGTGTGTGTAGATCAGAGTCAGAAATTACTGGAGCTCCAATGCAAAAATGCACTTTAAAGTGTATAAAAGGTATATGAAAAAAAATCAGGGCCAAAAATCTCCCCAATGTTTAGGAGTACCTTTTTTTTTTTTTTTGCATTTCACCCTGTTTCATTTTATTAGTCTCTCAAGCCAGATACGTTGGCTCCTGCAATTTCCAAATGCTTCCGCCTAACAGTCTGTACTTTGGAAGTGCTGAAAATGAGTAGCAAAATAAGGTGGATATACAGTCATTTCTTCACTTCCATATCCCCTGTGCAGATGCGTAAATAACTGCTACTGGAAACCAAATTATTCAAAGGCTAGGTAGCTAGCTGCTGAACAGAAATGGAAATTCAGAAAGATATTTTTCATTCAAGTCTTTGGGAAACTTTGCAAAATTTATTCCATGACAAGCGAGGTTCATCTTTTACGTCTTTTGGTGTCTTCTTTCACCGGTTTCATCGACGTATTATCCATCCTAGCTGGGTGTCTCAGTTGTTTCCGACAGGGATACATTTTCATGAACACTGTTGTGATTGGTGGAGTACTCTTCCAGTACAAAGAGTATATCTGGTGCAAGATTGCAGCTTCCTCTACTCAAATTTTAATGGGCTGAGTTATAGACTTATCTATGGAGCATTCGAAGATTGTGGAAGAAATATCCTGTCTTGAGAGTCTAACATTTTATTATTGAGTTATACATTTTTCATGCCTGTAACCACTGTCCTCTGTGGGTCACTGTAGGCAATTTATGAGAGTCTTTAAACAGGTGAGTCTTTCCTGTGTATTCTGAGAAAAAAAAAGAAAAAGAAAAAAGAGAGAGGTTTTTGATCAGAAATCAAGCAAGTATGCAGTCTGCAGCAATAGAAATGCTGGCACTTCACAAGATGAACTGGTTAGAATGGGGAAAATCGCACCATTGTCTCCTGTAAGACCTGCTGCCATTGTCTTAGTGGTACAGATTGACTTTATTTTCCATTATGCAATGCAAATATGTTATTTTTTAGTACAGTAAAATTAACCCTGAGCAAGACCGAAATGTCCCTAAAAATCATATTAGGGGACAAAAAAAAGCCTTCTGAAACCAAAAAGGTTAATATCTTACACTGGTGAAGGCATGAAGGATTTAAGTCTTTAGAGAAAGGCACTATTCTGTTAAAGACATACACATTTTTCCCCTCACACCCAAATGGCCTTCTAAGTGTGGTATACATGGTGTAGACAACACAGCATTACATTCTTGGGTTGAATATACTTGTCAAATTTGTGTGGAAAGATATGTTGACACAGTTTTTGTCCATCTGCATCAGGCCACAGGTTTCTGAGTTAAATGTAGTTTACACTATTGCAGAATAGTGTTGCCACCCTGTGGCTGTGGGCTGTAGTGGACTGAAATTGACTGGACTGAGGAGGATATCTCTGCAGACCAGAGCAGGCTCCAAATGGGAGATACAATCCAAACCTAACCCTAACCATAAACCTAACCAACAATAGCATTATACCCTTAAAAGAATGTTCCAATGTTTTGGGCAAAATACCCCTTTTCTGACTCTGACTGAGACAAGCTGTTCGATACCATTTTCACCTCTGTACGTCCACTGATTCAATTCCTATGGGTAGCATTTCGTATCAGCTACATGATGTATCATGTATTTGAAATAAATGTCTTGGAATTTTAAAAAAAAGAGAGTGTCATTTTAGGAGAACTTAGATGGTTGTAACTATAACCACTGAACACAGACGGAAGGATACATGTGATCAGCGGTTAAAGTTCCAACCATCTAACTTCTCCTAAAATGACTCTTGTTTTTTAAAAAAAAATCCAAGACGTGTATTTCAAATACACACAATATGTATTTTAAATACTGTGTAAATAAGACAGCTTCTGAGTTGCTTCAAGGTTTCTTTTTTCACTTTGACGGAGGTAAGCTAAAGATTTCTGTAGACTTCAAGTCTTTATGCTAAGCTAACATGAAATGCTGCCCATAGGAAACAAGGTGAAAGGTGAAAACATCATTGAACAACACTGAACATCTTGTCTTAGTGTGTTGGAAAAA
This sequence comes from Holocentrus rufus, assembly GCA_900302615.1. NCBI lineage: Eukaryota > Metazoa > Chordata > Actinopteri > Holocentriformes > Holocentridae > Holocentrus > Holocentrus rufus. The sequence continues at coordinate 24,900 of OMLF01048622.1, read as the reverse complement.
AAGGGTATTTTGCCCAAAACTTTGGAGTATTCCTTTAAGAATCCTTCAACGCTTTGGCTGCACAACCTCCTACCTGGAGGTCTCTGCCCACTTGAAGGCTCTCATTTGGAGGTCTTTCAGTCTGCACATACAGCCTTGTCTGGACTGGACTTCTTTACCATAAACTAACTGATCTAGACTTGTTGACCACAGCTAAACTGAACTGAGCACAACTGGTACAGTATGAAATTATACAAGACTCAGTTGAGATTAAATAGCCTGAACTGAGGTAAACTGTGCTACTGATCTATCTGGACAATACTAAATCAAACTGATTTTAATCTCTGATGAAATGCCATGATTTGACTTTTGCACTTTAATTCATTTATAGAATGAATTTTTTCATCATATAAGGGGGAAAAAAGTTGTTTTTCTCATTTGTTTTCCCCCATGTGATATGACATACACTTTACAGGCCAAAGCCTGTAGATTAATTGGCAGGTAGGTCCGTGGTTCAATGATATTCACAGACCAGTAATGGTAATCAAAGGTTGAGAAAGACTGAAGTAGATCCAGGTTTCCTCCTACTTTGAAGAATATTGTATAGAGTTAGGGTCTGTCAGCAAAGCTCTAGTTGTTATGGTTAATCTGGTTAAAAATGCATTCAAATATATTTTTTCTTTCTACAGTTATCCATTCATTGGAATGAGGACAACATAGTGGGCAATATTTACAGTACCATAGTATCTCTGCATACAGTTTTAATTTAATGGTAATGGTTGTGAATTGTATCCATCATATAATGTGTGTATTTGGTTAAATATATAATGTAACCAACATCCTGTATTTTTATAATAAATTATAAATATGGCAATATGTATATATGTATGTATATGATTACTAAAATTGACATTGACATGCATCATCCCTATACCCTGTACATAGACTTATAAATGGGCCAGTACAGAAACTAGAACAACCAGGACTCTGGTTGCCAGAGTCCACTACCTAATTTCAGCAAATCATTTGGCAAAATTCAAATTTCTAGGCCTTCCCACATGCCAGGGCTCAGGATTATCAAGAGGATTATCAAGAGGACGCAAAGTGACCAAGGACCAGGAACCAGGACCAGGGAGCAATGGCACAAAATCGAGGCCAAATTTTGAGCAGAGGGTCACCATATGGACTTCAACGTTGAGGTGTTTCCCCTTGATGGTATTCGTGATATTATGGACTCACCCTGACCGCCGCTGCAGATACTGGCTGAAAGGCAATAACTTGAATACGGTCAAATCCAATCTTTTCAAATTTGCTGTGCACATTTATGCACATTCATGACATTTATGACAGGACCTTGTTGATTTTAGTGACCCCATGACCTTTCCTCTAGTCTGGTGCCACCATGAAGCCAAACTCAGGTGGTTTAGGTGATATGCTGTCATTCCAAAGAGTCACCATGTGTCAAGCCATTTAATTATTTTAATAAGAAGCTTTAATTTAAAACATTACTGTTAATTTGCATGGTAATTCTTTTCGAAAAGATATAACCACTCCAGACATAAGCTAATGTGTGTACAATTAATTTATTACCTACCTGTTTTATGCTTGTCAATGTATTGTGAGTTTATGAATGAGTGGTGGCCTTTCTGTTTATGTTTGGGTGAGCTCACTAAGACAAATTCCAATCAACTAAGTTGATATAGGAATAAAGTATTGAACCTTGAACCAATAGTATGTTTAAAAAACACACAAACAAGACCTGTTTTACACTGCATAGCCCAGATATTTAATAAGTTTTAACCAACCTAGACTTATAATTAATTGCAGAACTAACTTTATTTGTTTAAGTTTTGCTCTATTGTGATGGCATACTTGAATATCCATTTCAGCATTATATTGTAACTGAATACAACGATAAGACATCTTACTAAAGCACATTAAATATGGGAGTAAATATGAAGTCTATGAAGTCTAGCCAATTCAAAGTTCTTCCGAGTGCATGCGTGTGCGCGTGCGCATGGATTTGTCACGCTTCCGTACTCTGAACACTGTAGCGTACACAACAAGAAAACCCGAGCTGCATTCAACATCACGCATCATGTCAGTGCCTGTTAAACCACCCAATTTCAGTCGATAAAAACGAATAAATTGTGTTGTAGCGCATAGAATTTAAAGCCACGAACCAGTCTCCAGATTTACCTTGTCTGGATGTTGACTCAACAATAAGTGTCTTTATGAGGCGATTTCCCCTCCGGTACAACGGGGATGTTTGCCGGCGGTCCAGCTCTCAACTATGTGTTATTTTGCAACAGTTCGAGCGGCGGAGTGAAGAACAGGCTGCTGCCTACTTCCTGGAATCACAGCAGCAAATGGAAACCATTGCAACGGTTGGAGAGAAGTAACAATAAAGACGGGGCCGTGTTGTTTTGCTGAGATAACCGTTCGTTTTTAACCTTAGCATCGGCGGCTTTCCCGTGGTCGCACGGCGGAGTGCTGGTGTTTCTGCTAGCTGCAATGCTGGAGACTCCAGCCGGCTGTCCGTTTGAAGACATCCAGCATGAAGACATCCAAGTTGAAGTGGTAAACTGACACTGGCAAACAACAGCTTGCATGAAACACAACAGGCGTTGTGTTTAATTTCGACACACATCCACACATCATGCTGTGGACACATTAGTTAGCTAAACTGAAACTCTGGTTTCCCTCAGTTCAAAATATTTAAAATCAACTAACGTTACATGAGATAAGTCTGCATGTATCAGAGAAAGTGAAGACAATTAGGGCAGTGTGCTATACAGTGACATGTTCTTAAACTGCACCCAGAACTGGAGAGGAAACATTACTGGAAAACTGGAACATGGTATGCTAATTTTCTGCTAAAGTGTCTTTAGAGGCGTTCATAAAATAAAATTCTCATGAACTGAGGAAGGGCTCTATTGTTCAGCCTCAAGGGGGAGGGGGTGTTAGGGTTTATGACTGTGCTTTAAGGCAAGTAAAAACACAGTTAATCCTCCCAGTTTTCCTCTCAGCTTGGCTAGACTAAAAGTATAGACAGCAGTGTCTCTTTAAATTTGAACTAGATCTTGAGATTAGTGACATTCACAGACTTGTGTGAGGGTAGAGGTGAAATCTACATATTAAATGAAATGACAGCAGAGCATTTACCGCTGTAACTTGCTGACTTATATTTGGGAGGGTGTGACAACCTGTGAGAGTAACATTTACAGCTGTTAGACAGAAAAAGACAATGTGTGAATGAATTTCCTGTGTAAACATCCACTAAGTGGAACCTATTTATAATGTGTGCTGTTGGCAGAAAGCACAGGGCAAAATGCACTTTTGACCAAAAATACAGTAAAATCAGCACCCTTTTCACATCTAAAGTAGCATTCCTAATGAAAAATAAATAAATGACATGAAAGTCACTCTACAATTCAGTGTTTCATAAAACTAAAGATGAAATTAATGGAATTGAATGCTGATGTTTCCGTAGTGATGCATGATTGGAGTTCTGATATAATTCGAGTAAAATCTGTTATTTTTTTCAGCGTGGGGCCGCTGTGTCCACAAATATGCACACTGAAGTAATAGGCCAGTAACACATCGTACCCTCGATTGTGTGTCTTAGAAAGAGAGAGAGAGAGAGACAGATATGGGTCGGTGCACATCCAGTAAATTGACACAAACTATGACTTAATACAGTACCAAATAAAAACACAGTTAGGGCTTTTCAATTTAAGCATAGTCCTATATCGATGACACCCGTCATCAACCATAAACACTCAAATTTGGGAAGTTTCAAACTGCCACTGAGTCATATAACCATTTCCAACCAAGCATTACACATGGCAGCAGTTGGGAAAAAAAGAACTTCTTACTGTTTGTCCCAGTCAAGCGTCAGGTCCACGTTAAACAAATTAACGGTGTGTTTTTTTTCTGCCATGAGCGTGTCCAGGCAAATTAAATGCGCTAAATCCCTCATGAGCCCACGTGCATCCCGATCTCTTCTGTGTCCAGGTTACAGACCAAAGGTAACCAGGTTTTGCCATAGGAATGGCCTGCCTGAGAAATTATATAATAATATAATTTATGTATGATTATGTCCCAGAAACCTGGTCACCTTAATCTAAAGGCATATTTAATTAATCACCACATTTTGTCATTTTTTATTATTTTAATTAGGATCCATACAAAGTGCTTTACCAGACTGTCTGGGAGAAATTCAACACTACAGACCAAGAAAAATAGGGGTTAAATATCCCAAGGCCTATCACATCATACCAGAACCCCGTGAAGGCTGAACTACATTCACTTTGACTAGAAAATACAGTTTCGCTCAAACTAGCTCTAAAACTACAATTCATCACCACGTCCGAGTGTGCTGTATTGGCCGATTCAAACTGAACATGCCTCCTCAAATTTTTTGAACTCTGCTTATTTTCCATAAAAAATAAAATTGCATCTGACGATTGAATTGTAGAGGCAAGTTATTTTCTCTAAAAACTAGCGCTGCATTGAAAGGACTTTAGATTCTCACAGTTTCATGATGGTTTAATCACACCCAGTGATGACAACAAAAATCATCAGAATCAGAATCGCTTTATTCACCAAATGTACAGTGTACACAGGAATTTGACCTGGTGATACAGCACAGTAAAAAGGTTTAAAAAATAAAAATAAATAGAGGGAATAGTGGTAAGATGGTAATAAATAAGTAGGTAATGTATGTTACAGATGCTACTCTGTTTCATTCATTGCAGTGAGACATTATATATTTTATTTATTTATTTTAGTTTTCTATCCTTTGAAGCCTTGTCTTGGGAAAAATCTAGCACCCCCTGGTTGAGATATTGTTTTCTTCTTTCCAGGTTGTTGGCAGAGGGACGTTTGGAGTTGTGTTCAAGGCCAAATGGAAAGGCAAGGATGTAGCAGTCAAGACCATTGAGAGTGAGAACGAAAGGAATGCTTTCCTTGTTGAGGTATTGTCTTTCTCTTTTGCTGCATCATGGTTTTTTTTTTGTTATTTTTGCATGTTTATCAAACCTGCAACTCAGCCTCACTACATAATACAGACCAGCTGCTGCGCTCATCTTTAAAAAAAAAAAAAAAAGTATTTGATGTGTGAAGGAAGGTTCCACAAAAACAAACTGAACAGTCATTCAAATGGGAATTACAAGTTGGAAAATAGAGGTATCATTTCAGAGCTCTGTTTTTTCTGATTTCAGTTCAAGTGACATCAGAGCAAACAGTTGGCAGAAAACAAACCTCATTTTGTTCACGATAATAACTGAACCATTATGAGTTTTATTTACTACTTAAAATTAGTGCCTCATAAACTTTGGGTAGTCCCGCTGAAGGAAAGCGGAGAGTTTTTTCTTATTGCGGGCATCCATTTTTACCAAGCTGATACTGCAAACACAATGTTGTCGCAGGCTAGAAATTTACAAATTGGAAATTCCCAGATCCAAGTTGAAATGAAAGCAGCATCACCCACTGTAATCTTTGCTGGAACAAAAGCCGAGGCTTTTTTTTTTTTTGTCAGTCTACTGATCCACATGCCTGTTTAGTTGGTGGTGGTAATGCACCTCTAAGTTTGATTGCCACCAATAAATAACAAGAAGAAGACAAACTAGAAATACACACCAATATAAAAATGATGCAATCAAAATATAAGTGATACAAATGCGCTATACAGTATACAGTATGAATGAAACAATGGAACAATAGGGAGATAGATAAAAACTGAAGAAATTAGTGTGTAAATATACAATTATATGCCTGATGAGCAAAAGTGCGTTCTATAATGTATCACTATTTGTTTCTGCTAGAATAACTTCTTATCCATCTGCCTTGTTTTTGTCTTTCACAGCTTCGGCAGCTTTCCCGGGTTAACCACCCTAACATTGTCAAGCTCTATGGCTCTTGTGACAATCCGGTAAGTGGACAGACAACCTCGGTTACTTTGGAGCTGATAGCTTGTGTATTCTCAAACATATCTGTGCACTCCATAAGTGATGTACGGATTGGCTTGCTGAAATGTAGGACACTGAAGTAGTATATGAGGCAAGAGGATGGAAAGTGAATATACACAAAAAGTACATGGCAACACTGCATCACAAAATACCCCTGTAATGCATTTAACATCAGAAATTGACGATATCAATGTAAGGAGGATCTGAGGGGGGATTTTTCTTTAAAGGGGCATTACACAAAATTGCAGAGGATTGACTGAAGTGCAGACCCTTTAGACTCAACTGACAAAAACCATCAAATAAGCACAAAATTTTAATGGTTGAGTCTACATAGTTCTCATGACCCACTGATAAATTACTCACTTATTCCACATTTTTTGGTCAGTTCAGTCAAAATGTAAATTTTGCATGGTGCACCTTTGACAGCATGCATATGGACTAGGAAAATTCATGCAATCAAAGCACAATAACATGCAATATTTTGTTTATGAGAATAAGCATGATGAAGCAGTGGCTTCATCATGTAGAAACATGTCTATGATTTTTATGATTATCACCTTGTTGGGTAGTTCATGATGGGTGAATTTCAAATGTCGGTGAGTTTTGGTGATGTTAGAGCTAACCCCCACATCTCCAGCATGCTTATTAGTTGGATAAAGCAAACAAGTCAACATGTGTTTTTAATGCATGGGTAACATGGTTTGTCGTTCAGGTCTGTCTGGTAATGGAGTATGCAGAAGATGGCTCTCTATACAATGGTAAGACTGGATATTATATGAAGTACACAGGGTTATACAGTAGGGCTGTCAAATTTACATTTGATATACTACTCTTCTTCGAATATGAAAAAAATGAAGTTTTGAATTGCTAAATTAACCTTTGAATGTGTAATTTGTGTGAATAACAACAATAATAATAATAATAAAAAAATAATATAATAATAATAAAATAAATAATAAATAATAAAATAGCAATAATTATGATTCTTCTTCTTCTTCTTATTATTATTATTATTTACGGTATACATATTTCTAAATGTTCGAATATATTCAAATCTGCTATTTTTTGGAATACAGTGTCTGAATATGATTTTTTTGTTTCAGTTGACACCCCTATTATACAGCACACACGTAAACATGATCCTCATGTCAAAGCATATGGATGTAAGAAAAATGTATTAGCTTGGTTTAGTATTGTCTTAGTTTCTCAAACCATGTGTTTAAGCTCCTGCAATTTCCAAATGCCTCCGCCTAACAGCCTGTACTTCAGAGGCGCTGAAAATGAACAGCAAGCAAGGCAGATATCTAGCCATTTCCTCACCACCATATCCCCTGTGTTGATGCGTAAATAACTCCTACTGGAGTTTATTTCGTGGAAATAAATGGAATGAATTAAATTGGAAATGGAATTAAATTAATTAAATTGCTATCATTTTCCAACTGCAATTCACTTGTGTTCTGGCTTTACATTTTGCATTTGTCTTTCCTCTCTCTCATTAACTTATTTATCCTTTAAAAATAGAATAATCAAATAGAATTAGTGAATCATTAACTTATTCATCATTTAAAACAAAATAACAACATAAATTAATAATTGGTGCATTTAATACTCATTGAGTTACTGGATAATAATAAATCACTGAACTTTTCTGTAATTAGTCATGTGGTACACTTATTTTGATTTGGATGAAAGTCACTGAAATATGGCTGACAATAAGTAACTTGGACATTATTGATCAATTATCCCTGGACGCCCACCCCCAGTAAGCTGATTTACTGTAAAATTATGTTTAACACACATTATTATTTTTGCAACATTTAAAAAATTCAATCCTCCACTCACCCACCCACCTGCACGCACGCACTCACCCACCCGCACGCACGCACACACGCACACACACACACACACACACACACACACACGTTCTCACTGCTCTGTTCTCTCAAACACAGTCCTGCATGGTGCAGAGCCACTACCCCAGTACACAGCATCCCATGCCATGAGCTGGTGTCTGCAGTGTGCCCAAGGTGTCGCCTATCTGCATGCAATGAAACCCAAAGCCCTCATACACCGGGACCTCAAACCACCAAAGTACGGGACGAAGCAGTTTGATGTTTAAAATACAATTCATTTTTGATCATATTGTGTGTTTCCCTTGATGACAGTCATGGTTTGTCCTATTTTGTTTGCCACCACATCCCTGATGTTTCAGCCTGCTGCTTGTGGCGGGTGGAACAGTGCTGAAGATCTGTGACTTTGGAACAGCTTGTGATATCCAGACCCATATGACCAACACCAAGGGCAGCGCGGCCTGGATGGCACCAGAGGTGTTTGAAGGTGGGATACAAATAAAGCTTCCAGTTCTCACTCAGTTGCTCAAAACAGGGACTAGTTACTAGAGTTTATTATTAGATATGGGTCATATAAAACAGTATTTGAATATTTGTTTGTTATGATTGGTGTCAACTTTTGTAAGTTAGCCATTGTTATATTTTTAAAAATATTCAGGTACATCAAAGTAATTTCAACAGAGTGAAATATAGGAGTTGAACAATAAATTGATAATGCAGTATATCACAATACGTCTTCCTGGCACTCTGCACGTATGTATCTATTTTAATGTGGTTGTGAATAATATAAAAATATTACGACAACTATTTAAATATCTGAGTATTACAGTCATATTTATATACAGCCTTATATAAATTATATCAAAATTGGATTTTATATATGCCTTTTTACATAAAACATACTTCAGTGTGCATGTTAAAACAAAATTGATTATAATCTAACCGTTTTCCAAGGTATTTTTTCTTCTTCAGTCACACATATCATGATGTATCATAACTGATTTAATACATTGCGTATCGCAGAGGCGCCTGGATCGTGATACCATTGTTATTGTAGGTAAAATATCGCGATAGTATCATATTGTGAGTTACCCAGTGATTCCCACCCCTAGTGAAATAAAACTATATGACTAGCTGCTAGGAAAAAAACTCAGTTGTAGTGTATTGTTCTCATTCTCTGCTAACTGGTTTCACTAACATTTATGGTATAAAACCTAAAGGAAGTAAAGGACAATCTGTTTCAGGGAAGGTTGCATGGCTCAAACTATTTTTGCCAGCCTGGCAGACAGAGTTAGCTAAAGTAGCATGACAGTTTGTGAGCTCAGATAGTCTCTGCCCTCTTTTGCCAACAGAAAGCTTTTTTGTCCATAATCTGCTTTTTCTGTGATTTTCAACAGCTGCCAAAAATTCAAAAATTCACCGATACCACATACTGAATAGTCAACCATGAAGAAATGGACTTATGCACATTCCCATTTACTATACTGTGGGTCATAACTCAAATGGATAGCAGGCTTACTTATGTCTGTACTTTTCATACTTCACAAGTTCTGCTGGAATTGTGGAGCATTGCTTATTACCCTTTCTGATGATGCCATGACTCTCTTAAAAAAAGTTTCTCCTCCATGTCTTTTCACGTGAAACACGCAGAGGTGTATTTTTCAAGCAGTAATTACTTTACTGCCACAACAGTACCACCATGCCATAGCACATTTGAAAACAAAATCATGAATAATATTGAATCTTAAATCAAAAAGTGGGCATACTGTGGGTTACTGTGCCGAACTGGAGGTGGGCTGTAATAGAAGATCACAAATAAAACCCAACACCGCTGCTGGTCCCATTCACATCTTTAGGTGAATTGGTGCAATTGATTCCGTTTGCTTTATTTCATTTTTTTGACTAAATCTATATCATCTCTTACTACCACCATCTAATTTTGTAGTTGCATGAAACTGAAATTTAACTGAAAATAAATCTGCATACATGGTGAAAAGTAAGACCACGAATGTGATATCTAAAACATTAACTAAGGCCTTAAACTTAGATAATCTAATATAGCATAAAATGTTTTCCGACTGATAAGTTGAAAATGGATGAGTGTGTTGGCTAATTGCCAGAAATGCACTATGTGTGGTTTCCACAGGGAGTAACTACAGTGAGAAGTGTGACGTGTTCAGCTGGGCTATCATCCTATGGGAGGTCATCACCCGCAAGAAACCCTTCGACGAAATCGGGGGCTCAGCATTCTGCATCATGTGGGCCGTCCATAGAGGTCAGTACCTTCAACACCTGTGTCTCTTCCTTAGCCGCAATTACATATTTCCTTGCATCTACAATTAAGCTAAGATATTCCAACAGATTTTACAATTTTTGTAAACGGAGAAGGGGGAAGGCACTCTGCGCTTATTTTTCTCTTCTCCCGGTCAGTGTTTTTCCCCCTCTCCCGGTCTCCAGAGACTGCTGGAGTGCTGCCACTCAGTGCAATGTTTTCCACTCTCCCTGGTCAATTTTTTTGTGAAGTGATAGGGCCAAGGGGCAAAGTTGGGTTTGCCCCATTGACTGCAGTTCATTCCAAATTGATTGCACACTAAGAACAGAATATACATACATGATCCAACCATATGGTAGATTTTGATCTAGTCTTGTTTAATTTATAACGTCAGGTTTCTCACTGGTTGTGGAAGCACCAGCAATGTCAATGTTCAGCAAGTAATAGGATTCAGCAGGGAAAAGACAATGCAAGTGCCTATATAGAATATAAAATAATTAATAAAAGCAGTAAATAGAATAAAATAAAAATGAATACACTTTCATTTTTAAGTTGATTCATTTATTTGTTGCATTAGATTTTGGTGAGTGTTTACCCAAACATCAACAAACACGGAAAGAAGAAAATGTCAGCACACTTCACGGAAGTGCCCTGACTTAGGTTTGGGAAATCATGGAAAACTGGGAAACCTACAACTTCCATAGTTCCAGTGAGAGTAAAAATCTTCTGTAAGAGGGAATCATTAATTAAGACATCTCTTGTCTATAGCCACAATATGGGTAATGTTCTGAGAGAAAACTCAGTCTGTGGGAATAAAGTCGGACATATACAAGGAAAAAAATGAATCTCTGGAATTATATTAGACTCAGAAAAATTTCATGGGGTCATCCAGTGGATGACCCTATGAAATTATACTTTGGAACTGGGTTTATCAACAAGGAAATAATTGCTATATGGAAATAACCTCAATGGGCTTCCTGTGTCTGCTTTGCTGAAACTACTGGCTGCATTTCACTTTTTTGTCATGCTCTGCTCTTCACTCACCTGTAAAACTGTCTGTCATAGGAACGAGTGTTAGCCTCAGCAAAGCTTTGTCCTAGTTCAGCATTCCAGTCCACAGACTGACAAGCTGACTGCTTTGTTTCAGGCACTCGGCCACCTCTGATCAAAGATCTCCCAGAGCCCATAGAGGTCCTGATGACCCGCTGTTGGGACAAAGAGCCCAGCCAGAGACCTTCCATGGAGGAGGTGAAGAACACCATGAGCCATCTCATGAAGGTACATTGTCCCTTGTGTTGTGAATATTCAGACTGGTCCAGAAATGAACCAACTACATTCATAGGCTTGTCACTGTTTGTGTCCGGTATGGTTGTCTAGTTGAAATGAGTACACTGATTGGAAAGTAAAAATCACAAAACAGCAGTTTGTTTGTTTGTTTATGGGGTGATGCTTACTTATGATTTTTCCACAGTACTTCCCAGGATCTGATGAGCCACTCCAGCTCCCACATCACTCTTCTGCCAATAGAAGTGGCTCCTCATCAGCCACAAGCACAGGTCACTACAACTTCTTAAGCTAAAGATGTGTCTGAATGCAGTTTCTGTTAACTTCAAGAAAACGTTTGTAATGAACAGTTCAGTTGGTTTACACTGTATGTGTTTAATCAACCCATTCATTCCGAGGGTGTCATGACATGTGACGTTTTGTTAAATCCCATTGCGTACCCTTCTGTGTCTGAACTGTGACACTCTGGATTCTCAATAGGCTCTCATGTTAAACCACTTTTGGCAGTACCTGCGATACTTTTTACTAAAGTTTGGGAGTCGGTCAGGACGACAGAAGCAGTAGTGCATTACTGAAGTTAGATCTTAAGAGTGATTTGTAGTTTTAAAGTAAAATGAATAATTTTATTTTTATGGGCCAAAAAGTAGGCCTAAATTTACATCAGTCAAGGTATCGTTTAAGGTATTGTTAAGGATACTTACTGGCTTTATTAAAACAATCCATGAGGTCAGATGTTAGTGATGGAATCTTAACAGCCGTTGTCACATTCACCTGATCAGTTCTCCCTGTGGCTTACGTGGCCTTTTCAAAGTATGTTACCATAGAAACTGCTCTGAGCTCAGCTCAGCCTGCAGGAATATTAGCTTGAAACTGCGACTTATACTTGCAGACTTATTTGTGATCATACAGGGGGCAGTTTAATACATCTGTGAGGGGGCTGCACAAACATTTGAAAGCCATAATAAGAAATGTAAAGCTCCATAAACATGATTTGAAGCATTGCATAACTCAGGGCTACATTGAACACAACCCGAAAACCTGTTTCTACAACACCTTTTGCTTTGATTACAGCTTTGCACTCTCTTGGCATTCTCTCAGTCAGCTTCATGAGGTAGTCACCTGGAATGGTTTTCAATTAACAGGGGTGCCTTGTCAAGAGGTAATCTGTGGAATTTTTGCCTTCTTAATGTGTTTGAGACCATCAGTTGTGTGCCGAGGTAGGGCTGGTACACAGTTATACAATGAATAACCTTATTCGACTACTATTCTAATTCATATTATGGCAAGAACCACTCAACTAAGTAAAGGGAAACGACAGTCCATCATTACTTTAAGATATGAAGGTCAGTCAACCGGTAAAATTTCAAGAACTTTGAATGTATCCTCATGTGCAGTCACGAAATCCATCAAACACTATGATGAAACTGGCTCTCATGAGGACCGCTCCAGCAAAGGAAGACCAAGAGTTACCTCTGCTGCAGAGGATTAGTTCATTAGAGTTACCAGTGGTGGGAATGGTAGGAACACATGTAGAAACCATCCACCCATCTTTTCTGTGTCTCACAAAGACATGGTGGGTGGAACCAAAAATCTATAATAATGTATAAGCTAGCTAAAACTATCTATCTATGTAAAACTAACTGAAACTATCACTAGCTAAAATATCCCAAATAGCATGTTTTTGATTTTAATTTTTTTCACAAAGATTATCTAGATGCAGTATGTTTTAGATGTAGTGGATATTTGATTTATTCAACAGATCTCTTTTTGCAGAACTAATAACATAATGGTAGAAATACAGTTTTCGTGCTGATTCATATCAAGCTGTAAGGCACAAGCCCATCTGTCCACATTTAGACAAAAAAAAAAAAAAAAAAAAAAAAAAACAAAAAAAGCTCTTACGTGCATATATATATATATATATATATATATATACACACACACACACACACACATGGTACATGGTCAACACAAAGTGCTTTGAAGGTGCAAAATACATTTTATTGTGACACAAACAATAATTAGGACAACAAAGCAGTCATCGCTTAGATGCATAAGTATTCACACACCCCCAGTCAATACTTTGTAGAATCACCTTTCGCTGCAATTACAGCTGCAAGTCTTTTGGGGTATGTCTCTACCAGCTTTGCTCATCTAGAGATTGAAATTTTTGCCCATTCTTTGCAAAATAGCTCAAGTTCAGTCAGATTGGATGGCGACCATCTGTGAACAGCAATTTTCAAGTCTTGCCACAGATTCTCAACTGGATTTTGACTGGGCCATTCTAACACATTAATATGTTTTGATCTAAACCATTCCATTGTAGCTCTGGCTGTATGTTTAGGGTCGTTGTCCTGCTGGAAGGTGACCCTCTGCCCAATCATTGTCAGAGCTTGCTAATGTTTTATCATCATTTGTAAGATAACTTTGTAAGAATGAACCAATATTATTTTACTTGCATAACGTTATGCTCCCAAATATACCCCTGATGCTCACAGTGCAGCTTTAGGCCAGCAGATGACAGTATTGGACTATATGTACCAGTGAACATAAGTTTATAAATATGGGCATATTTTGGATTTATTTTGATTGTTTCTTCAGTCAAGACTGTGTTGTAGAGGCACTCCACCCTGACTATCCAGTGCTGCAGAAAATGCCAGTATATTGGTGTGTATCCAGTCAAATACTTTGTCTGTGTGTGCCCACTGCAGGGTCCAATGCCGACTACACCTTCAATGGTAACAGGAGTGAAAGCAACATGGAATATAGAAACTCACAAGGCAGAGAGGAAACCCTGAAAAGTGCTGAAGCCAAATTGCCACTTCACTTCAAACCTTCAAAGGTAATACAGATACAAATTCCTGATACTAGGCCCATGCAAAGTACAGCGGGGTCCTCAGAGGGCTATAAGATATTCTCTTTTAACCTCTTTTTACACAGCTTAAGTTGAGAAGGTATTTTGAGATGTGTACTACATGGCATGTTAACAAGGACTGCACTGAAATATGTTTTCATGATTATGTTGGTGTTGAAAAGTAACTCTTCTGAAGGGAGTCTGCAGCCAGTGATTTTTTTTATGGCTGAGCATACTACCTTTTCAAGCTGGGCCTTGAGCAGTTTTGTGACTGTATCAGACAAGGACAGAAAAGGTAAGCACACCCTTATGGCTTCAAAAACAAATGAATCACGGCTTCAAAGATGAATCATGGCCAACATAATACTGAATGAATTGAGGTGTACTTAGTGGTAGAAAAATAAAGACCATGCTCAGACCCAGGAAGGGGACTTGCTGTTAATCAGACTAGTAATTCTTGTACATGCTGTGATTGGAATAATATATGATGAATTACTTGAAGGTGAAATTTAACTATTCCTCATTTTGCTGGGAACCCCCTCAAGCCTTTTCAAGGACCCTGTGAGTGCTCAGACCTCATTTTGGACAACAGTGTTTCCCATTCCAGTCCTCAAGTTCCTCAGTCCTACAAGTTTTTGTTCCATCTGTACTGTTGAACACCTGATCTATAAAAGGATATATACAGTACCACACTACTTCATACATCCAAGGAAGGTGAACCGTTTCTATATGTATCCGTGGAAGCAGTTCTTCTTATAGTTCTTCTTTGTTGCAGCCCTACTATACTGAAGAGTCGTACTGGAATGTTATCAGGACTGCATTCTGTTGTAGCTTCAATTTACAGCCATTGTTTTGTGTTTCCTCAGACAGCAACGTTGCGAACATGTTTGTACAAAGCATCCAGTATGGACAGTTGTCCAGGACGGCCCCAAAGCTCTGCCCATTGCACCAGCACTGGCCAGTCAGAGCTGAGGATGACTTTGAGTCCCCCAGGTAGGGAGTCTCTCAAGCAGGTTTTTATCATGCTGTGCACAATGAATATGGCTTTAAAAGATGTCTTGACGTGTCCCAAACAGAGTTGCCGAGGTACAACTTTACTCAAGCTTCCACCAAGTCTTCCACCAGTAGCCAATTTAGAGGCAGGGTAGCCCTGCCAGATGTGTGGTTTACCCAAATGCCAGTTTAATTCACCGGGCTCTGATCAGTCGTCATTGTGCAGAGCCCACAATGCACCACTAAATGGCGCCGCAGTACAACCAAACACTGTTTTCATCTGTGTGGGTGTGTACGGTTTGTTTTACAGTAGCTCCTGTGTTATTCCTTCACAATGGGGAAGATTTGATGATGGCAGATTATTATATGTGCCAACAACTTCTCCTTGGCATAGCACCATGTAATTGTGCTGCTGAATAATCTCATATTCATTTTAATACCATGCCTGGAGTACCCAGTTTAAAAAGTGTTTGTTTGTCCTTAGCTGTGAATGGCTTGGACAGCTCCATTCCCATTGCCTACCTGAAACTGGACCACCAGTTACAGGTAAGATGAAAATATTTTTTTCCTGGCATGGATGTCCATCTTAATAAAACAAGATGTCTCATTGTTTTTACATGTATCTCTGCCTCAACACGAGATAATACCTCAGACTACCTCTACCTACAGTTCTGTATTTATGTCCATTAAGATATTGTAGTGTTTTGGGAATTCCATATCAGTGTAACAAAAATGCTTAGGGTTTATCTGGGTAGGCCAGTCAAAGCATTAGACAAATTCTGAATTGAGCATTCAAAAAGGTTTTATTCCAAAATGCCATATATACAGTTTGAAAAGAAATCAAATAATTGCACACCACTATAAATTTAATTTGCTAGAAAAATCCTCTTTCTTTCTTTCTGTCTCAAGGTCTACAGAGAGCTTCAAACGGTGGCTATCTTGTTTTGAAACTCCAGCTTTTATCACGTGCAGGACATTTATGAGTCTTTAAAGAGTCTAAACAAGTCCTAATCTACATAGAAGGCATTTAAAAAGTATTTTGTATGACGTTATTTGGTGCAACTGACAGGTTCTTTACATTCAACAATATTTAGGTGAGGCTGAGTTTGGAGGTAGGAAAGATGAAAAAATCTGGTAAATAATCTAATATAATCTACATTCATAATAGTCATAAATTGTTAATAGTTATAGTTAATAGTTTCATGTCAGTGGGACGAGCACAAGTGTTGGTTTTGTTTTCTTACACAATGACCACTTCCAGTCGCTTACATTAAGTTTGGCCCTCATGCATGTCCACTCTTAGGAAACCATATCCCTAAAATTTAATTTCCTGGTTTCTCTTTTTTCTATTTAGTTTCTTAACTTTTACTAGCTAAGTAAAAATTGGAAATAAGCTGGGTTTGGCAGTTTTTTCTTCACATCAAGTTTGTTTTAAAAAGGTCTTAACAAGTCTCTAAGCTCAGTTGGCTTTCTGAAACCTGGTGTTGTGAAATGGTGTATTAATTGCTGATCTGTTCTTATGTTTTTAGCCTCTGGCCCCCTGTCCAAACTCTAAAGAGTCCATGGCTGTGTTTGAGCAGCACTGCAGAATGGCTCAAGAATACCTGAAAGTCCAGACTGAGATTTCTCGTCTTATTCAGAGGAAGTAAGTCAGTCCACTTTGTCTGTATGGCTGTTCAGAAATATCTCTTTGTTGGAATGATCTTGTGTACCTTTTTGAAATAAACCCATCAAGCCCTCCCCAAAGCCTTGAAGATCCTAACCTTTTGAATGTCCACAAACTTTTGTCAAATCTTCACCTGTCCTTAAGTTGCACAAACTTGGTTTATTGTATTATCATTGGCATATCAGCATTCCTGTTTGAAACCAAAGGGAGCAGACAGCTGGAACTATTTCACACCGGTGGCATACACCTCTTGTGAAGGGAAAAATAATAAACAAAAAAACCTGTGTTCTTCTAAGCAGGTTTAAATTGTAATCTGGCGTTCTAGTAACCAGTGGCAGATGCATCATGATAACCACTGAAAAACACTGAGAGTAGCACCTGATCTAAACCACTGATCCCAAATCTAAACTGACTAGGTTCACTATCTTCCCTTTGGAGTTGGGTTTTATTTTATCTTGCTGGAGTATTGCTTAGGTTAAACAGTGTGAATTTTCCATGTTTCAAATAGTGAGGCTAGAATGTCATTCTCTAATGCAGCCACATTTTGTGATGTAGATTGATAAAGGAGCTGGATTTTTACATAGAATTATTACCTAGCTGCCCTGTGGAACACCAGACAGTGGTGTTTGATTAATAATAATTATTAGTGATCCCTCCAGATTTAAACTGTTTCCACTGAAATCTCAGCCCTTCCTTTAAGGAGACACAAAGACAAGTCCAAGTAAATGAAACCGGCAGCCATGACAATGCTCTGATGGTAACCGAGGTTCTCCTCCCACCCTGTCCATTCAGGAAGGAGCTGATGTCCGAGATGGAGCAGGACCAGAGGGAGCAGCAGACCTCGTCCCGGCTTGTCCAGGAGCACAGCAAGCTGCTGGAGGACAACAGCAGCCTGTCCGCCTACTGCCAAGGCCTGAAAAGCAAGCTGGGCCTCATCTTGAGTCAGCAGCAGCACCACAGCTAGGACAGCAGGGTTGGGAGATAATCATGCTGTTGTGAAACCGTCATCACATACATTGCCAGTCTTCCCTAACCATGGACTTACAGCTGCCAGGGGGACTTTTTGGTTATGTGTTTGAGACATTCAGCTTTCTTAGGAACAGCAGATGAATTACTCTGTAGCAGCAGAAAATGTCTGTCCATGTCGCATGCTTTGGTACTCATTGCAATACCACAATTTTGACTCGGATACTAATTTTAACATCTGACATTGCAAAACTAGTGCAATACCACAACAATCAAGAAAAAGCATCAAGTAAATGTGTTAACAGAGTTAACACATTTAGAGTTCTGATGTCAGTTGTGTGTCTGTCATTGTCAGCTCAATAAGTGAAATAGTTACTTATCCACCAACTTAAGTAGACTGGGATCTACTTCAAGACACTGTGGACTGTTTGATGCTGTTGAATGTTTTCAGTCTGACTGCTGCAGTCCACTGCTAAGAGTCCGAGTGACCGTCTATTCCTCTTCTTTGAACTGTCCTGATCTATGTCGACTCATCTGCAAAGATATGGTCTCTGGAGTTGATGGATGAAACAGAATTATGATTTGGCCATATGCCATCTTGCATCCTGCAAAGTGTCAAACGTTTATAAAATTCAATATTGAATTCAGGCATCTGCAGCATTAGTGCAGTAGGAGTGGCATTTGAGTTCTGATTTGATTTCACGGTATCAGGAGCAAAGCAACGTTCCCTACAGTAGTTTGTGATGGAGCTCAATGTTCCAAAGAAGTGCAGCGTTTCACAAGGAACTGTGTCCATCACACTGTGGATTTTTGTCACTCATCCCAGCTTGGAGCCTTTGGATGTGTCTTGTTGCGGATGCTATTACCCTGAGGGGTTGTTTTAGATGACTTGACCTTTCATCCAGTCACTTTTATCCTTGCTTTAAAGGAATACTCCAACGTTTTGGGCAAAATACCCTTTTTCCGACTTACCCAGAGTGAGACAAGATGTTCAATGCCATTTTCACCATTGTACGTCCACTGGTTTAGTTCCTATGGGTAGCATTTTGTCAGAAAACCTGCAATTGTGATTTGCAAGTTATTTTTATATCATTCAGTTTTAATCATCCATCTTTATTGTGTTTTATAAAAAGATAAAAAGAAAAAGGCACTGACATAGGCCTAATGGTTTTAGAAGCTGTACTGTGATAAGTTTTACCAAAGGCATTTTCCTTGAGAGACATGCTGTCTTTCTCCAAAAGAAAGCTTCGATGGAAGTGTTTGTTGGAAGTGGTAATACCCGTAAAATCATATGAGGGAATTTTTATTTTATGTTGTTGTTACATTTTACACGTAGTATGTAAAATGTAATTTGGCTGTTTCCCAACGGTATGAGGGGACACATATGTATTAGCACCATTCACTGCACCTAATGTTGGTTTGAGGAAATGCAGTAAATACAATGTACATTGTTCATAATATTGTACTTGCGCCTGTATTTCACGATGAAAAAGCTTTGTTGTTGTTTTACAATGGGGATTGTTTGCTATGGGACTGTTGATTATCTGTATTTGCTACAAGTTGCCTTATGATTTCTCATGTAATTTTGTTCATTCAAACTATATTTTTTTCATCTGTTATTTTTTTAGAATGCAGTTATTGAGAGCACTTTTGACTGAAGCCTATAGTAAAAAATCAGTATCAAGTATTTTTCATGTGGTTTAAATAAGAACAGATTGCAATTACATTCTTTGTGAAAATAGTGTTTCTTCCAAGTTTGTGTTTTACCTGAGGGAATAATTCACTGCCAAAGAGATTTCAATGCTGGTGAAGTTATGAGTAACTGCAAAGCATGCCATATCACCAGAATGACCCTATTACAAGCAGTGTCGTTCATTAACAATGCACAATGAGTGGAAAGCTGCTGACAGCACTTGTTTAAAAAAGACAAAAACACAATTATTGCATCCAAATCAATGATTTTCAACACGAACTCCTCTAAATTACTGTAGCACATTAAAAATCCTATTGAAAATGGCGTAAAGAATATCTGCTGTGATGAAGCTATGCATCACCACCAGCAAGGCAGCAGTCAGAGGGTCTTTATAGTCTAGATCAGATCAAAAAATGCCCCAATTGTATTCAAGTTTGAGGGTGCAAGGGTGTTAATGGATTAGTCTTAAAGGGTAATTCTGGTATATTTGAACCTGGTCCCTATTTTTCCCTGTATTTGGGTCTAAATGATTAATAGGAACAAACATTTTTGGAATCAGTCCCATATCTCAAAACATGGCTGTAAGGTAATCCAATGGGGCAACCTGTCCGAGTCAAAGTATGTCCACTAAAAGTGTTTGTTTTTGCCACTGACAGGCTCAGATTATTATTACAAGTGTCTGACAACATTATGGAAAGCACTGGCACATTACCTTCACTCTGTCTGCAGCAGGTCTCTCCACTCTTGGAACTAGGGCTGGGTGATATGGCAAAAAATATTAACACAATATTTTTTCCATATTGATCGACATTGATTTATATATAATGATATATAATTTGATAATGCTGCCAAATGACACGATTGATTGTTAGCTAGCGCTGCCAACAGCAGAGCCACCAGGATGTTCATCAAAACTTGTGGATGGAGTAACATAGCATTTTCATACTCTGTGTAGTCACTGGGATGGTACCTTTTCTGATGTTGAAAAATAGTCGTCGTGTTTCCCGTTTTGGTTGGCACTGACCACTTAGTCACTTTTCAGGTATCCAAACCACTTCCATATATTTGACGTTGTGGTTCCTTTTTTATGAACAATTTCCTCAGCTTTGGAGGATAACGCCAGTTCACTTTCAATGTTGCGTTCATGCTCCTCGGTTCCACTCATCTTTTCCCTTTTTTTTTCCCCAGATTTTTCCAGTGTACATCAACTCTTCCCGCTTGTAGCTCCAAAAATGCTTTACAGCAGGATATGGGCATGTACTAGATGATGTGCAAGTTCAAAACTGCACTGGCTGCTGTTGCGTCTATTTCTGCTGTGTGATAGGCTTTTAGATTTATCTATATCGAGTAAAAATGTCCAAAGTTTTATCATCGTTATCAAAGTGAATTTTATCGCGATCCGCTATCGAGATTGTATGTTCCCCCAGCCCTACTTGGAAGTGTTTTTCTTAGTAGAAGTTCTTTGGTATAAGATTTCTTCTCGTGTTTGGCTAGTAGTAATCCAAATATTCACTGCAGACCCGATGGTCTGCAAGGCGTAGTGTCCGGACAGGAGTGTTAGCATCCATTTGCAGCACAAGTAGCCACAGCTTCAGTGTGCCCAAATCCAACAACGGCAGTCTATAAAAGCTGTGCAAAGAGTGGCGTGACATTCTGTTGAAACATCTCGGAAACGTGCAAACATGAACCACTGTTTATTTCATTAATCTTTAGATAACAATAAGCTACACTTTCTGAACTCCAACTCTGTAACGTTTTCACACTTCTCTGGACGGCACTCTCACATTTACACTATTGTCTTCCTGCAAGATTTCAGAGCGAGGCTTCTCCTTGAGCGAGACTTCTGTTACACACGTCTGTCTCTGAAGGGATGCTTCCATAATGTCGTCAGGCACTTATAATAATCTGAGCGTGTCAGTGGCAAAACAAGCACTTTTAGTGGATGTAATTTGACGCAACCCAGTTGTCTCATTGGATTACGTTACAGCTGTGTTTTGCGTTGCCAGTTACAGCGTTCTCACTCAATAGTGCACCAGTTCCAAAACTTTTTGTTTCTATTAAACATTTTGACCCAAATACAGAGGAAAATATGGCCCTGCTTCAAAAATACCAGAATTACCCTTTAAAACCGAATCTAAATTTCACTTGCAATTGATGATAAAGGAGCTATTTTCCTGTGAAGTGCCTGTCCAAGGGCTTGTTTGTAGCACAACTTAATCTGTATAAGTGTGTGACTAAATAACAAAAAAACTTGGTCCTCTTAACTAACTAAGGCACAAATAAATGTACAAGTTGCCCTCATAATGCAGTTAGTGAATATGGACCACAGCCTTAAGGAACATGTTGGTTACTCTGGTGCTCAACTGATGAAAAATAATGCTGAACTGAATTGGATTCACTGAATAAAGTTTCTTGAATTGACAAGCAGATAGTAAGTAATACTTACATTAATAATCCAGTGGAGATATTTACCCCCAGATAAAGCTAAATCAAAAGTGCAAGTTTGAAACAGCTGTAACCCAAAGGTGTTTCATTTGCAGGGCAGCTGGAGCTCCCTAAAAAGTCTGGGGGAGAAAAATATCAAGACTTTAAACACCCTAAAGCCCTAAAAATATTTTTTAACATGTAATGGCAGGTTTATTTACTGAAAGTCCATAATATATTTAGTAATTGGTTTACCAAACAGTTGCACTTCATGTCTCTTAATAATTCTTTTCCTGGTCTCCTTTTTTCTTATTGCACCCATTCACAGTTTTCCAACTTTCATTACCCATATTTCTTTAGAAATAAGCTGGTTTTGACAGCTTTGCTTTCTATTTTGGTTTTAAAATTACTCTAAACTGAATCCCAGGTAGCATTACAAAAATAAAATGAAAACTTTCTGCAAATCTGCAGATCCCCCAATTTCATAATCATAACAAGACAATGAATGCACAGCTGAAACAACTTCTCCTGGCATGTACACAGTGTCTGGTCTGGACAGTGCAGCCTGCTGTTGTTGACATTGCACTTGCAGGTTTGTCCTGTTGAGCAGAGCTGCACATCAGTGATGAGGCTCCAGAGCTCGCAGTGTCCCAGAGAGAAAGAGCTTTGTCTGCAGGATGACAGCTAAACCTCCCACTTGTATGACCAGCTTGTCCAGGCCACGTCTGGTGAGCTCACCATCATTCCTGGCATTCCAGCAATTTCTGCACTTGTGCAGTTAAAGGGGTCATCCACTAAATTAAAGGGGCCCTTTACAGATATTTAAACTTTTCCTATTTTTTTCCACATATAGGTTCAGATATGGAATCACTGTTAAAATGTGATTTTATTTGAGGAGTTAAATTTCATGTTAATGACTTTTCAAAAATCTCTGGCAAAATTGAATTAGTGGAGCTGCTGTCCAATCAAGGTTCAGTGTTGTGTGGACTTAAGTCTTCAAGTTAATTCAATAAATATCCTTTATATCCTGAGCCTTAGTAGCCATTGTTGTTTGAAAATAAAATGACAACTGAGTAATGCAGTTGTTTTTTTTGCAACAGACAAAAAAAAAGATTCCTGTACATGTTAGCAATGTCTAAAAATGAATGGGAAAACAAATTGGGTCTTGATCATTTTGGAAAATTACACAAAAAGTATGGGAAAGTGTCCCGATATACACAATTTCTGTGGTTTTTCTCTCTCTCCTCATATCACTTTTGATATTTGTTACTGTGAGGAATATTTATCATCAAGATTGATATGGTATAGACATGGGAAAAGATTTGTTGTAAATTATACTCTAATAATTCTCAAATCAAAACAAAGTCTGGAAAAAGTGAGAGAACAGTAGCTGTGTAGATGGGTTTAGATAGGCATTCCAAATAATTGCAAATTAGCGTTTGGATTTTCACAAAAATACACATTATTAACTTTTCTAATTTCATGCTCAGTTTATCCTCTGGCCTGAAACAAGCCATTTAGCAAGGCAGAATTGCTTGAGAATGAGACGAGAGTATTACTTTGATTTATTGGCAAATTGGGGAACAAATGAACACCTCAGACGTTTCATTGAAGCGCTCTGCCCTGAACACCTGTTGTCAGCTACAGCGAGTTATTACTACAGTTATTACATTCATCTTTTGTGGAGGCGTTTGTCTAGTTTTAGGCAGACTCAATTACTCCAGCGCAAGTCTGCAGTTTCCATAGCAATGCAGTCGTTTTTATTAGATCCTATGAATGTGACTGTCCTCTTCCACAACAGTTTGATATGCTCAGTGGTAATTTGATTTTACACACACACACACACACACAGAGTGAAAGCTCAGGAATGATAGGGTTGGACTGAATTTGAACCTGGCTCCCCACCCACCACTGCACTGTAGTGATGCCACAACACAAGCGCCACCGTGTACCACCACCCGTCTGTCACTCAGCACCATGTCGCCTTTAATCTACCCTTTAAAGGAAGCAGAGAAGACACAAAGGAGAAGATCAAGGAAATTATGGGAGCTGATGGCAGGGTTTCAGCATTCCCCTCCACCCTCAGCCGGCATGCCTTCACTTATCATCTGCGCTTTCTTTGTCAACATGTTGGTTTCTTTATTATCACAGCTGTCCTCTACTAGTTCAAGTGTAGATTTCTATTTCTGCTCTACCATCATTAGTGTTATATACTGACTTCTTTGCCAGGTATCCAAGGGTCCTCAAACAGTCAGGACGTAAACTAGATGAGGTCACTCAGTAGAGTGCAGATCTCCTTCAGGCATGTGTGGGGACACAATGTCTGTATAAAGAAGATAGTTGTTATTGCTTTTTGCCACAACTTGTTGTAGAGCGGGTGAGAGGGGTTTTCCATGATGGCTTTTATCTTGTCCCTCATCAAAGACTCAAGAAAATTAGGCAAATTAGTCTGCTGACGAATGAAACAGCAATGACTGTTTTACACTTCATCTCTTACAGTGGTGAACTTATTTTGAACCTATTTTAACCACTGCTTGTTAACAGATTACATCAACATCTGGCACTTTTTGACACACAAGAGGTTCTTCCTCATACAGTTATAACTGTGCACAGAAAATGTTAGGCTAATCAGAATCAGAATATTAATTCCCATGGGGAAATTGAGTCAGTTGCAGTTGCTACCATTGTAGAATATTAATAGAAATAGGAAAAAAGCAATATGTTAAGAGAATGTAAAAATATGTAAAAATGTACACTATATGCTCTACTATACCAAATAGAAATAAGAAATAAGAAATATATTAGGGAATAGTCCCAGTTATTTGTGAGATTTGTCTTGGACAGTCAGACACACAGATGACCTCCTGGCGGAGATGATTACTCCTAAATTTTTCACCATTTAAAGAAGGGTAATTTTTTAGTTTTATAGCTGTTTCAAACTTAAACA
>OMLF01048621.1:0-13206 GCA_900302615.1 Holocentrus rufus | reverse complement strand
ACAGCCATGTAGCTAGCTAGCTGTCTCTGCTGTAACCTGGGTGACTATGGCTGTGTCAATAATAATAATAATAATAATAATAATAATAATAATAATAATAATAATAATAACTTTATTTATATAGCACTTTTCTTAACAAGGTTACAAAGTGCTTCACAAAAGAAATAAAACCAGACAGTGCAGATAAAAGAGAATAAAAACCAGACAAAACAGATAAAAGGAATAGAAACAAGGAGCATGAGCATAAACAAATAAATAGGATTAAAACATATTAATAAAAACATAACAACCACATTCAAAAGAAGGCAATAAAATACATGGGAACAAATAAATAAATATGTTAAATAAAAACAAATCTCATACATCTCCAAAAGCTTGTGTGTGACTCACAGTGTCTGATTTCAGGTGGCAGACAGTTCCAAAGTGTGGGGGCTCTAACTGCAAAAGCCCGGTCACCTTTAGACACAAACCTAGACCTGGGAGTAACCAGCAGGGCTCCATCTAAGGATCTTAATTGCCGAGAAGGCGCATACCAATTTAACAGATCTGAAATGTAACTGGGTGCAAGGCCATTTAGGGCTTTAAACCGGAGCGCAACTACCTACTTTCTGAGGGGTATGCAGACACATTACACATAGTGCATACCCACTTTTTGCGCCACTGGCTTCAGCAATAACATTTTAAAATCGATCCGAAATTTTACAGGGAGCCAATGTAAGGAGGGGAGCACCGGAGTGATGTGATCATGTCTGTTTGTCCCAGTAATAATACGAGCAACAGCATTCTGTACCAGCTGGAGACGGTGGAGGGAGCCCTGGCTAAGGCCCGGGTAAAGTGCATTGCAATAGTCAAGACGAGAACAGATAAAAGCATGTACAACTCTTTGTAAATCGGGGATTGATAAAAATGACCTTATTTTGGAAATAATTTTGAGCTGGTAAAAGCAAGATTGGACAACATTTTTGACTTTATTAAAACTTAGGTTGGCATCAAATACCACCCCTAGGTTCCTGGCAGCTGGCTTAATATTGTTTGAGAGGCCACCAAGATTTCCACCAAATGAGCTGATTGAATTTTGGGGACCAAACAGAATGACTTCAGACTTCAAATGATTCATTAAATTTCATTATCATTAAATTTGAGGAAGTTTTGGGACATCCAGGATTTATTATCTGAGAGGCAGGAAGTGATATATATAGCATATATAACTGAGTGTCGTCAGCATAAAAATGGTAAAACACATCATGATTTGGGAGCATGGGAGCATATAGATTGAGAATCGAAGGGGGCCAAGAACTGAACCTTGAGGGACACCCCATGTTAAGTGAGCAATTGAGGAGACAGAGTTACCCAGAGCGACAGAAAAAGTTCTGTTGGACAGGTAAGAATGTAATACACTAAGGGCCGAGCCTTTAATGCCTACCCAAGTTTCTAGTCGATGTAGGAGGGTACTATGATCAACTGTGTCAAATGCGGCACTTAAATCTAAAAGAACTAAAATCAAACAATCACCTCTGTCAGCAACCAGCAATAGGTCATTGGTAACCTTAACACGTGCTGTCTCAGTACTATGACGTGCTCTAAAACTAGACTGGAAACTATTAAAAACACTGTTATTATTCATAAAAGATATCAGCTGAGTTGCAATTACTTTCTCAAGAACCTTAGATAATGTCTTGTCTGTGTTGACTCATTTGGAGTAAACGAGTCTATCAAACCAGCAAGCAAACACATCAGGAAAACATCAGAAAGAAACAATTTTCCAGTTTCCAGATATGGCTTTAATGATTTATTCAATAAGGGCCAATGAAGGCTTGCCATTAAACATTCATAAAGTCATTAATATTAGAATATCATTCATAAGCCAGAAGTAAATATGAGTCTCTGCAGCTATCACAAAATGGAATATATGAACAAAACAGTAAATCACATTTTGTGTGAAATATTTTGAGTGTGTGTATATGTGCAAGCATATGAGTCCATCACATGCAGTGGGATGTGTATATGTGTGCATAGGCGCCTACACCATTAGGCAAATCAGGCAGTTGCCCCCCCACTCCCCCCACTTTGAGAATAGGGAGGGCGAGGGGGGGCAGTATTTTTGCGCCCCCACTTTTCACTCCTTTTAAAAGTCAAAATTCTGTAAAGCTAATAACAATAATAATCTAAAATATTCAACAAAACAAAATCAAAATAAATTTCAGCTCTATCTGCACTTTGACAGCATGGTTGCATTTGCTCCACAGCCGCCTTTCCAGCTCGAGTGATATATTCCAGCTGGCAAGTCACCTGCACTATGCAGCCACTGAAAAACAGACTGCAGAGAGATAATTGGAAATTGAGTTGCAATATTCTTACTGAAATATTCTACAATTGTTATCAAATGTGGCACACTGACACATCATTATAACTGTTGGTGTGTTAAATGTTTGAAATCAGTTTTTTCTTTTATCCACAGTAGTCATGGCTGAAAGTAACTCAAACTAAGTAAGTCAAACTTTCAGAGGCCTATTTTTGTACAGGCGCACTGCACAAAGTGCGGCAGGTCTCTGGCACAGTGATTTTGGTGAGGCTCAGTGAGGGTTTCTCCTCGCCTGGGATTTTGGTGGCATCTAACAACCCCGCCCCCCACCCCCCCAAAAAAGGCTGTGTGTTATGCTTCTCTGATTTGCTTTAATATGATTGAATATGATGAATCTCTCATGATGGGAAAAATATTTCACTACATTGGTTATGCATTTTGATGCACATGTGATGGTGGTTAAATGTTCATATCGATAAAACTTCTGTGCAGCATGGCACACAGAGAATAATGAAATCATACCATGCATATTTATCCCCACTAAAGCTGGTTATCTGCACTGTGTTCAAGGTCAAATACATTTGACTTGGACCTTGTTGGAGACATAAATATGAGGATGTACTAAAACATGATATGAAAGTGACATGAATTCAAAATATATGCCTGGGATTTTGTTCTTTCATTTGTTTTGCAGTTTTTAACGATATGATGTGTTGATCCCAAGATATATAAAAGAGTGTGAAAAGTGTGACAACATGCCCCGTTCTCCCCTACTTTCATGAACACAAAAAAGGTAAATAGCCTAATTTAAAATATAACCGTAAAAATATTCAGATCATTTAGCTTTGATACATTCTATGTCCTATTTTCAAAGCAAAATCAGGGCTTGGGAATTAGCAACAAGCAAATATGTTGTTTATTCTATTTTGATGAGAAGAGAAAGTGAGCATAATGGTGTTTTATTCTCTGATATTAATTTATTAATATTCATTTATAGGAGAAAGGGACAAGAAAGGAAGAGGTTTACAGCTTTACCTTATGTTCTCTCTCTCTCTCTCTCTCTTTCTCTCTCCCTTAAATTAATTAGAAATTTCGAAATTTATTTTTTACAGACAGTAAACAATGTATGTTGATGTTAATGTGTACATGAATAAAATATCTATCTTGAATTCTCAGTATGTTATTGCAATATTCCACCGTGATCAACGTGATCGTTTTTTTCTGTATTTGTTAAAAAGTAAAGATAATCAAATCGCTTATCTCTTTAAATTAATTGATCCTCTGATGTAGCATTGAGAATCATCATCAGAATGTACAAACCAATGAAGAGAGTTTATGTGAAATTGCAGGACATGGCTTACTTGGGGGGAAAAAGACCTTGTCCTCGCAGCCCCTCTCCCAGGTCAGATTCCCCCTCCACCCCCCCAAACACACTTTTAGACAAAGTTAGGTGACCATGTATGTGTGCATATACACACTCACTTGTGTGAATTCCGTAAGAGTTGTGATATGTTTTAATATCTCTTTGTACCGAGATGAGGAAGTGGAAATGTGAGTGTGATGGCCCTTTTCAGAGGTTGCTCAGGTGGAGGTCAAAGTTGAGCAATAGAGGAGAGCAAGGCAACAAGGAGCCCGGCGTTCCCCAAAACCAATGCAGCCAACATGGCAGGTTTAATGAAGGAAACCTGGGAAAAGAGGGCAGAGTTAGCAAATGGTAAGGGTAAAATCATTGAAAAATGCAAATGATCCCAAAGTCCAAATAAAAAAATTACATTTTGTCTAAAGTATTTGTTGGTCGGATGAAAGGATGAAATTGACCTTTGGAACTGGTAAACACATTACAACATTGTATGAGACAAGTCTATTCTATTCTATTCTATTCTATCATCATAAAGGAGTATTTTGGATTTATGAATAGTATGCATATTATGATGAATTCATAGAAGATAAGAAAATACCATCAAGTACAATAATGTTCATACAAAATCACCATTGAGTGCCAGTACCAATGCAGCATTCTGGCAAGGCTACTGCCAAGAAAAACAAGGTGGAAGAAACTTCAAGTAACTGAGAAATAATTTGTGTGCTACCAGCCCTCTAACCTACCCAGCCACTGGGATCTGAATGGCCAGGAAGAATCGACTGCTGGTCATCTGACCCAGACGCTGCTGGAAGATGACAAAAACAAACAACAGCAATTACAATGGCAACAGCGGTATGTCTTCTCAATAACTAGAGATATTTGGTGTGAAATAGTCGGTAGGGGATACAGGCCCTAACTTCAGTATAGCTCAACATTATCATTAATCATACATTTTAATGGTTTTGTTGGACTTTTTAAATGTGTTTGTTTTGTGCATTCACTTATCTTTTTTCATGTTTTGCATTTGTTTTAAAGTACAGTAAGTTTTTTTGACAGAGACGGCAAACTAAGAACTTCACTGTGTGGATAACTTGTTTTTCCATGCATATGACAACAAAAGCCAATGACCATATGATTAATTATAAATGTGTACCAATGAATCCAAAATTTTTAAGTGAACTGCATATGATGACACTAGGGGATGTCATACATTTCTGTGTATATCTGAGTCGATATTTGTGCAGGAGGAGAACAAGCCTAAACATCACCAGCCAGCCCACATAGCCAATCAAAACATCCATTGCCCAGGGCAGGGGGAGAAGCAACGATGATTGACGCATCCCCAGGAACATGGCGGCCACTGCGGTCACACAGAAAGCAATATTTAACATCAATAAAAAAAGTTAAAGGGATGATCATTATGGTCCTTCTAATAAGGTGAAATTAATTTCAAAATTGGATTTCAGTATTCTATTGCTGCACTCGTGGTATACCGTATTTCCTCCAATAGCATCTGGGACTTGTATTTCCTCAACTGCAAAAGATACCAGGCCTTTATGAGAGGCAAGCTTTTACTTTTGACAGGCCTCTATTTCTAATTTCCACTGTTTGATAAATACATTTGCTCATATTTTAGTATGAAGTCTCCTTGTTTTCTGATCTGATTCCAATTTTTGGACCAATTACCCCCAAAATTTTGACCAGGAGTAGGGGTAAGTGTTTATTTTTCCTCCCCTCTCCTGTTTTTTTTTGTTCTTGATTTATCTCCAGCCTGTATTTGGGGCCTTAATTTGTACGTGTTGACCACTATTAGAGACCAGACTTTTAATCCTATCCTATTTTATTGTTAGGGCAGGCTCACCTGCCATGATCTCAGTGACAAATCCAACTCCAGAGTGGGCCCAGTTAAAGATGTACCTCCTAAACAAAGACTCATATTATTAATCAATCAATATAAACTGATCAGTCAATTAATTCATCAGGCAATGGATTGGTCATTCATTCAGTCAGCCTACAGTCCTCCATATACAAAAACTGCTAACCTATTTAAAATGTGATTAAACAAAACCAGGTTTCAATAATCATGTCGTACCTAACACAATCGAGATGTTTACATGTATTGACACAAAATCAGGTCAATGGATGAACCAGGCTAAATAACACAAGTGTAACTGAATGGAGATGTAGCTAATGTTTACCTGTGTGAGTCAGGTGATGGTCTGAAAGTAGCCATGATTGGCTGAATCAGAGCTAACGCCAGAACACAACAGCCCAAGTAGGGATGGACACCTGCATGCTGCAAGCACGCACGCCCACATGCCCACACACACACACACACACACACACACACACACACACACTCACAATTACACACTTATGTCACTTTAGGGGACATTACATAGACTTACATTCAGTTCCTGGAGACTTACCCTTACCTTAACCAGAACCACTACTAGCCTAACCCTAAGCCTAACTCCTAACCTTAACCTGACCCTAATATTAACCTCACCCTAACCTTAACCTTTGACCCAAAAATCAGCCTTTTTTCTAACTGGGGACACTGATTTTTGTTCCCAATTGGACAAGCGTCCCCAATTAACTGGCCTTGAGTCTGGTTTGAGGTGAATGGTTACACCCCCAGTCAGGTCAATGGTTACCCCCCCACACACACACACACATTTTGGTATTGCTATCTTTGTGCGAACATTACATTGATCCCATTCATTCTCCAGAGCTTTTCCCTAATCCACAACCAACGAATACCCTAACCCTGACCCTAACCTTAACCTAACCCTAATTGTAACCTTAACTCTAACCACCCAAAATGTCCTCACAACTATACAGAACAGGTAGTTTCTCAATAGTTGGTCCTCACAAGTATAGTAAGACATGCACACTCATGCACACACACACACACATACACACACACACACGGGCAGCAGCTGATAACTGATTCAACACTCCTCTCTGCTGGTCACATATGAATATGACAGTAAACTGTAAGCAGGTGGGACAGGATAACATTTTGTTTACAGTTACACAGATTTACACCAATAGGAATCAGTTTGTCCACCAAAGATGCTCTCACACTCGCATTTTCAGCCTGGGGCAACCCTGGGGTGAGCACACACAGTTTACTGTTCATTTTCAACCCGGGACAAAGTCAGCTATGCTTGGACAAAGGTTGAAATTGTAGTGTGAAAATTACAGAGTTGAGCCCAGCTGTAGGCAGGATTCAGGGGAGAAGCAGCTCACAACAGCTTACATTACCCAACAACAAATAAATCAATAGCCCTGTTATTCTCGCAGGATAAAGGTGTTACCTGGCTAAATAAAACTGCTAAAATTTCAAGAGCAATTTTTGTCTGACAGATAAATTCACCAACTGATAAACATCTGGGGAAGCAAAAACATTCAAACATATGGTTGCTATGGTTTAACACTGTATGACTACACTGTTCTGAGCAACCTAGACATAATATTTGAGAGAATCGTTTTAGAAAATGCATGTCTGTTAAAGCCTCTTAAAGTTAAAAATAACAAGTGTGAGAACAGCTTCTCCAACTCCGGGGTGAGAGTAAAGATGAACGATTCAAATAAATGTGAAGAGAAGCAGGTTGAACTTGGGGTGACAGGTCAAGAACTAGATACCAAATATGCACAGAACATACTGAATGTGTACTTGAATACGTATGCATGTGTGTGTGTGTGTGTGTGTGTGTGTGTGTGTACCTTGCTCCAACCCCCTCTGTAGATAAAAGGGAGGCAGAAGGCTATCACAGTCAGACCCACAGTTAGTATCATGAGACCTCGATGAACCTACACGCCCACACACACACACACACACACACACACACACACACACACACACACACACACACTATCAATATCTTCTTTAGTTTCAGCTTTAAAGCTGCAACACACTGACATTCTAGTTTTTCACAATATATACATGAGCACAGCATGTGTGTGCATCAATGTGCTTTGTTTCTGTGTGTGTGTGTGTGTGTGTGTGGGTGTGTGTGTGTGTGTGTAACCATTCACCTGGAACCAGACTTTCTGGCCCAGTAGAGTTTGGTGTGGCCAGTCAGGTTTATAGTAGCTGGCAATGAAAGTACCAACACTTCCTGTTAGCATCCAGGCAAACAGCATTAGTGCACCTACAGAGAAAGAGGAAGATCAGCACCTGATTCTCCAGCTGAATCTGCATTTGACTGTGAGATCTAGACTAAACATTACCAGGAAACACAAAAGGCAATGATAAATGTGGTCTTAATTTCAAGAAAGGCATTAACAAGGCATTAACAGAAGCTACCAGTCATCTTGACCATGATTCCCTTTGTGTACAGAAATTTTTACTGTAGTATGATAATGGTGTATTGATTTTTGAAAATTGCACACATAACACCTTCAAAGGAATACGTTTTGGGCAAAATACCCTGTTCGATACCATTTCCACGTTCACTGGTTAGATTCCTATGGGTAGCATTTTGTGTTAACTTCGCAGTCTACAAAAAAAAAAAAAAACTAGTTCTGTTCAAAAATATACATAATGCTCTAAAAGCATTATATATATTTTAGTTACTATTTATCTGCTGCTTTAGTTACCCACTTGAGTAAGTCAAGAACCAACTAACGTCATTTACTTTTTATTCAAGTTTAAAACAGCAAAGTAAGGCTGGGGCTGGAACTTGAGCTGTGGCAGAGGAGAGACAAATTTCCCAGCTTGACCCTAAATGCATCACTGAAATTTCTCGACCTAAAAATGCATCAGTGGACGGGCGAGTGGCTGAGAGTGGCAGAACTTGAATGAATAGAACAGTCATTGCACTGTTCGCTGTGGACATTTGGCTGGTACACAACAAAATGGCGATTATAGTTAGTTGCTAAGGCAACAACTCAATTCAGTAAAGCTTCAAAGTGTCACAGGAGAACTGTACAGATGTGTTGTGCTGCAGCTGCAGACTAACTGCAGAAAGGAATAATTTCAACTTCTGAATATGTATCCTGCTGTGTTACAGCAGCAGCAACTGTCAAAAGTAAACTCAACTGAAATCTGATATTGACGACAAAATTAACATTATCAAAGACTTTCTCTTATTAGCTCCTCCAGTCAGGAACTGCAAACTACCAAACCTAGCTTGGAAGCATGATCAAAAATACATTTCACTAAATATAACTCCTTATTACTTCAAACTGTGGTAGTCAAACTTCAGCGGATCAACGTTAGAAATTTTCTTTTAACTTTAAACAGCTAATATTAACGGACACCGGCTGACACCGTGATTAACGTTAACTCCACTAACGTTACAACGATAACCAACTATGAACACTTCTACTCAAGTGTGCAAAGATGTCAAAACTTTTTATCTGCTTACCTGCTAGAAAAAAACACCACATGTATGGTGGAGGAGGACAGCTGGAGTGAGCAAACTTCTTTCGACTGCTTCGCTGTTAAACCTCTGCCTCACTCGCCTCAGAGACGCAGCAACTTGCCACAAGTCAGAACTTAGCCCAACAATACCATGGCAACGGTACACATAAAAATGGCTGCTGCTCTGACCATCCCTAAGTGTTGATTTGAATGAGAATGACCATTCTATCCATTCAAATTCTTTGCTGTCAATCTATGCGTGTGAATCCCAAGTCTCTCAATCAGGCCCAGTGGTAGGGGAAACACAGGGCTGGAATTGAACCCTGGCCACTACGGCTAAGGCATAGCCTCAAGTATGTGTTCGCATACTTGTTCAGTAGGCATTGTACTCAATGAACCACTGGGGCACCCCAATCTTGACGCACGATGAATTGCTAGGTTACTGAACGCGGTACAGACAAAGTTTGGTCTCCCGCCATTGCGGTGTGTAAGAGACTACCAAATTTTCCAGCCACTCCGCAAAATAACCCGCATTTGGTGGGTGGCGGATGTTAATTTTACACCCTGGTCAGGACAGATCTACAGTAACTCAACCTATTGCACATGTGCAAGTGGATTCATATTTATCATCGCACATAATTTTTAATAGCAAATGCAAGCAAAACTGTCGCCTGTTCTACCATCTAACCAAAATCCAAAAACTCTTTTTGTTCTCGTTTAAACTCAAATACACTCAAATACTGTCTTATTCACGATGTAAATAAGACAGCTTCGGAGTTGCTGTAAGGTTTTTTTTTCTCTTTGACGAAGCAAGGCTAAAGACTCCTGTAGACTTCAAGTCTTTGTGCTAAGCTAACACAAAATGCTACCCATAGGAACCGAACCACTTAACGTACAGAGGTGAAAATGTTATCAAATATCGTGTCTCAGTCTGGATAAGTTGGAAAAGGGGCATTTTGCCCAAAAGACTGGAGTTTTCTTTTAACATGCATACCCATCATTTTCATTCATCTGACCACTCACCATGGAACTTCATGATGATTGGCCCTCGGGAGCCTCTGAGGACCTCAGGGGGGCCAGTGATGCGTTTTCTGTGGGTGGAGATTAACGGCTGCTGACTATGTTTCCGAACTTCACCTGTACAGTAAAGAAAGAAAGAGATGATCATAACAAGATGCTGACCATATTCTTTTATTCTATGTATTCTCCAACATCCCCTCTTCTCTGTCTCTCTCTTTCTCTTCAGCAATTTCCTTGACTGCAGTTTTTATGACGGTTTTCAGTGTTTCCTCCAGTGTCTCCAAACATCCTCCTTTGAGTGCAGAGCAACACAGCAGCAAGTGGGTAAAAAGTAAGACTTAACCTCATATACGAATTAATAATTAACCAGAAGGCCGGAAAACTCAGTTTATCACCAATAGCATCAGCGGATAAGTCATGTGGATAAGCTTATTGTTCAGGCTCAGCATTTCCTGTTGAGGAGATCCTGTCATTCTGATCCAAATGCTCCGGAGGTTCAGAGTCATTAAATAAAGTACAAACACGTTCAATCTCACATGTGCACGAACAGTTATTTCAAAGCTGAGCTACAGAGGTTTATGATGCTTATCAAACCATCATGTAATATAATAAAGGTCTGATAGTTGGATTTTATTCACCTGTAAAGAAGAAGAACTCTGCTTGTAAAAGATACACACACATAAACAAAACATTCACAACAGTTATACTCTATGGCAGGGCTGGTCAACTACTTCCATAGAGCAAGCTTATTCAAATGTAATTGGCAGGGGGGCCCAAAAAATTTCAGGGTAATTATTGGATCTTAGTGCTCACATGTCAACATGAAAAACAACACTAAATACTCGATGCTGTGAATCAAAGGTATTTATGTGTTTATTTAACATACAAAATGGGGAAGTCAAATACATTTACCCATTTAAATAAGCTGCATCATGAATCACTTCTCAAGACCACCATCATTTGGTTTTAGCTAATGGTGGTCACTGGTGATCAATTTTCACCAATATTGACTACCAAAGGCCCCAAATAAAGACACTGAGCTGGCGGAGTCCACTTTCCACTTTTTAACGTTGACCAGAACATTTTGAGGCTTGCTCACAACAGCAGCACAAAGGTAGTGCTGCTGGAGCATGGGAGCACATAAGGACCTCATGCACAAAAACAGTGGTGGAGCCATGGGTGGGACAAAGTGAGTAAACCGGTTTGCTATTGGATGAAATGTAACGCAGCACTTTTCTCACTAAAAACGTTTTCTTTTTTCTTGGGGGAAATTGCAGGAACTTTTTCATTCTCCCTTACCATACTGAGTGTGTCCGCTGGCTAGAAACAGGAAGTACTCTTGGTCCAGATCGAAGCGTTCTGCTTGCTGAAGTTTAACAGGTCGGCTGAACCTGCACTGGATTCCTCCGTCTGCCAACCGCCAATACACTGAGGAAAGACCAGCCTGGAAATACAGAGAGAAAATGAGTGTCTGCAAGCACAGTACAACATGAGCCTTTGTACTGGTCAGTACCACAAGATATGAGAGTGCATTGCATTAATGAAAGCAATATGAAGTAAAGTAAAGAGGGAAAGAAAGAAAAACAAAAAAGCAAGGCAAGATAAATGAACATTTCCCTGGTGTCAGACCTGGTGACACATACTCAACAATGAGAAGTAACATGAGCAACCATAAAATCAAATATAATATATTATATATGTTATGTTTTATTGTATTCTATTATATGATAAACACACACACACACACACACACACACACACAATTACAAGACTAGAACATGTTAAAGGGGACATATTATGCAAAACCCACTTTTTCGCTGTTTGGGAACATATATTGGGGTATCCGCCGTGCCTACTAACCCTCAAAGTCTGAGAAACAACAACCCAGTAAGTTTCAAGTTAGCTGGCTAGCTCAGAAACCATGGGCTGAAAGAGCTGTTTCCCCGCTTCTTATGTAAGAAGCGGGGATTTTAGCATAACTCTGCCCCCTCCTATGGGTATCTCCACCCCGGCTTGAAAACTACCTTTTTGAAGGTCCGACATATTTTTTTCTCGCAAGCGCCAGCTAACCGTTAGCATTATGTTGCAGCTAAGAGCTAGGCACTACAGCTGCTCTGTTGTTGGCTGTACAGACCGACACAAATCACTACATCGGCCCAGCCTCAGAGGAAACAAGAGCGCAGTGGATTAAGTTTATTTTTGATGGCAACGTCCCGGCTGCAGTCGGCTAAAGACTGTTCGTGTGAGCTAACGTTAACCACTTTTCGTCTGACTGCTTCTCCAACCTGGGTCAGTACAACACAAGACTGACAACGAAACTTTTCCTGAGAGGGATCAGTACCAACTGTCCGTGGCACAGCTGCAGACGAGGGAAATGTAAGTATTTGAACAATAATTATTCTGTATTTCTTTGTCCGTTTAGCATTAGCTAACGCTAACAGTTTGGTGTTAGTTATGCTGCAGGATCCATTAGTGTGAGAGAAATGGGGAGAGAAAATGAGAGAACGGGTGTAAACATTAGATGTCTCAAGAGTATTTCTTGCTGCTGATTTTATAGATAATAGAGAAGTCTTTGACTAGCTGTGAAACACTGAGGGTATTTCACCCACCCCAGTCTCGTATGTAGCCCATGTAGCTGCGGTCAACGTTACAGCTGTGTTGCACTCAGGTAATCAGAGGCTAGCGGTGTTGGCATGTTGTGTTAGGAGAATATGTGCTTTGTGTACAACTGTAATTTAGCAAACAGGCAGGTTTTGCATTATGTAGGTTTGTATGTTAGTGTGTGTCGCTGCTAGAATGAGCAGAGACCTGATCTCAGAGTGAACTCCGTGTTGCAAAGCTGCAGCGATGCAATCACTATTTTATTTTGTATCTAACACCGGAGGCTATCTCCTACTGTGCTACCAGATGAATTGTACATGCAGGCTTCTAGACTGGAAAGATTAGCAAGGAGCAACTCGTAAAATCTCTGATGCAGCTCGATCATTAGTGTCATAAGTACAGATTTTTTTTTGCATTACTGAGAGAAAACTTGAAATGGAC
The DNA here is from genome assembly GCA_900302615.1 of Holocentrus rufus. Taxonomy (NCBI): domain Eukaryota; kingdom Metazoa; phylum Chordata; class Actinopteri; order Holocentriformes; family Holocentridae; genus Holocentrus; species Holocentrus rufus. The sequence continues at coordinate 105 of OMLF01048621.1, read as the reverse complement.
TGAGCAGCATCTGACTGAAACGTTTTCATATCCAAATAAGCATAGCAGGTAAACAACCAAGATAAGACAGTGCAAAGCTTTTAACTAAAACTACATACTGGTAAG